>JACXGM010004145.1:0-12289 GCA_016801145.1 Umbra pygmaea | reverse complement strand
CTATAGTGATGTTTGCTTTCAATGCAAAGTATGTATATTGTTATTGTTTTGATTGATATTACATATTGTACCTTTAATTGGCTATAGATGACAGTGTCTGGTGAATGTTATGTTTTGTAATTAAATTAGCCCACCATGTATAACTAGCTGCATATTAGCTTCTCATTTTAGGGTTGGTTTAGGGTTATGGTTAGGACAACTTGTGTTCTGAATAGAAGAGGGCAATCCACCAGCACAAAACTAAGATTGCAACAACAGCCTTCTCTGTTTTGAGTATTTCACTGAACCAAATATAGTCTTGGTTTTTCTCCTGAACGTTTGTTAGCTAAAGCTGTGGAGCCATCTTTCTAGTTTCAGCAGGTTTCCACTAATCTGCTCACCCCAGGCCATCTAGAACTTTCTAATCTGTTTTATAAAATACTCGTATAGAAGTTGTTCGAACAATACAAAAAATGCTACTGGCGCAGATGAACTTAATCCTTGTCTCTTGCAGCTTAATGGAACCAATATTGCTGAGACACTTGCTCATGTTTTTTACTTATCCATTTTCACATGCATAATTCCTAAGGTTTGGAAATTGCTCTAGTACCATACTTCCACTTTTTAAATGTTGTGATCCCAGTTGTTTAAACAATTACGTACCTATCTCTAGGCTTTCTAGTCTTATGAATATATTTGAAAAATAGTCTGGCTTCAGACCAGGTCATAGTACCACCTCCGTCTCTACTCTGATCCTGGATGACATTATAAGTGGTATGGATAAAAGGAATTGTGCAGCTCTGTTTATTCCTTTAGCTAAGGCTTTCGACATTGTGGATCATCCATTTCTTCTTAAGAGGCTGTCATCATTTGTACTAGACCTGGCTGCCTGTAGATGGTTTGAAAACAGGTAGAACACAGTGTGTATCCACTGATGGTGTTACATCAGATTTTTTCGATGTAGTGAAAGGTGTTCCACAGGGATCAATTCTAGGTCAGGTTCTTTTCACCATTTATATCAATACTATTGGTTCAGCTATAAAAAACTGGAAGCTACACTTCTATGCAGATGATACTGTTCTTTATGCTATTGCCCCTACAGCTGACCAGGCCATTTCTGAGTTTCAATCAGTCTTTATAGCCATGCTTTTGTTGAATTGAAACTGGTACTTAATCCGGGAAAAACCAAGTATATGCTTTTTTTAAATGCACAACAGAAAAAATGTGATGATATATGTATTAGCACATTGGATTGTGGCCGCATTGAACATGTTCATGCTTATAAATATATGGGGATTTGGATTAATAATAGGCTGTCCTTTAAAATGCATGATGATGAGTTAAAAACAAAAACTAAGAGTTCAAGTGGGTTTTCTTTTATAGGAACAAGTCTTGTTTGACACTAAACAATAGAAAACCAGTTGTTGAATCTACTAACCTGTCATTGATTATGGAGACATAATGTATATGCATGCCCCTGCTTCTGTGTTAACATCTTGATGCTGTGTATCATATTACCATTCATTTTATTATGGGAGACAGGTTCAGTACCCACAATTGCATCCTTTATCAGAAAGTTGAATGACTGTCTTTAAAATCTCATAGAGAAATGCATTTTGCACTTTTTGTTTATAAAGCTCTTTTACACAAACTACCATCTTATATTCATTTAATATTAAATCTTATATTGACGGGCTACCAGACCTGAGCTCAGGGATAGTTAGCATGGAAGATCCCTAAGATCATGACCGGTGATGGTATTAATTTACAGTAATTTTGTTCCAAAGGTCCAAAGGGTCAAAGTCAAAGTTGTCAAAGTCAAAGTTGTTCATTTATCATATGCATCGAATAACATACATCATCCTATGCAGAGAAATTATTTTTGACATGGCACGGCGATTTTATGCAGTGGGCTTAAAAACAAGAACTACAACAATATAAGAATTTTAAAGTAATAATGACAATAGTAATAGTAATACTAAACGCTATGTACTAAGCAGTGGTCTGGAAAATGTACAACAGTAGAAGTAGTAAATATTATAGATTGGCATGAAAAAATTGCTTTTAAAGGTGCAAAAAATCCCCGCCTTCGCAGCTTCATCCCCACCAGCCTGATAAGCCGGGTCTCTAGATAGCGCCGTATGATGGCTGCAATCGGGATGGGTGCCTATCCCGCTGGTTTTCCCTCATTGCCCTTTTTCCCCTCATCTTTCCTCATGTAATGCTGTATTGTTTTTCTAATTCCTGTCTTCCTGTCCTGTCCTGTCTACCCGGTAAATGTGCTAAACTGCCGAGGTGTTTTTTTTCAGGTTACCACACTGTACCCCTGAAGGGGCATAATATGGGGCTCTCTTTTTTTTTCCCCTCATCTTTCCTCATGTAATGCTGTATTGTTTTTCTAATTCCTGTCTTCCTGTCCTGTCCTGTCTACCCGGTGATGTTGTTTTGGACGGGTAGATGGCTAATTTCACTGATTACTTGTGTATACTTGTAATTATGTGACAATAAAGTTAAAGTTGAGTTGAGTTGATTTGAATTCTGCTACATCAGATGTAGAGAGCATAAAGTGACCAGAGAGTGCTAGTGCTCAACAGACGATTTGCGATCAGTGTCTGTGTTCCATGATGAGCAGCCGAATGGCCTGTGGGAAGAAACTGTTTGTAAGTCTGGTGGTCCGTGCCTTGATGCTCCGGTAACGTCTACCAGATGGCATTAGTTAGATAAGTTCACGGCCTGGGTGGCTGTGGTCTTTGAGGATGTTCTTTGTTTTCCTAAGGCATCGCTTATGGTAGATGCCTTGCACGGAGGGAAGGCAGCAGCCAATGATGCGCTCCGCTGATTTCACCACCCTCTGAAGGGCCTTACGATCAGCAGCGGAGCAGCTGCCGTACCAGGCTGTAATGCAGCCAGAGAGGATGCTCTCAATGGTGCACCTGTAGAAGTTAGTTAAAATCCTGACAGACTTGCCAAACTTCTTGAGTCTCCTCAGGAAGTATAGGCGCTTTTGACCCTCCTTCTGCTGCTTCCTAAAGTCCACTACCATCTCTTTTGTCTTGCTGACGTTGAGAGAGAGGTTGTTGCTCTTGCACCAGGTAGCCAAGGCTCTTACCTCTTCTCTGTAAGCAGTCTCATCGTTGTTGGAGATGAGACCTAGGATGGTTGTATCATCAGCAAACTTTATGATGGTGTTGGAACTGCGTGTGCCCACACAATCATAAGTGAACAGAGCCTACAAGAGGGGACTGAGTACGCAGCCCTGTGGGGCTCCGGTGCTCAGGGTCATTGGGGAGGAGGTAAGGTTGCCCATTCTCATCATCTGGGGTCTTCTCGTTAGGAAGTCCAGGATCCAGTTGCAAAGGGAGGAGTTAAAACCCAGGATCCTGAGCTTGGAAATGAGCTTAGCAGGAACAATAGTGTTGAATGCTGAGCTGTAGTCCACGAAAAGCATCCTCACGTATGTGTTCCCTTTTTCCAAATGTGAGAGGGCGGTGTGTGCCCTCAGTGCGATTGCATCATCTGTAGATCTGTTGGGGCGGTATGCAAATTGTAGGGGGTCCAAGGTGTCCGGAAGAGCGGCGCAGATATGAGTTTTGACCAGCCGCTCGAAGCACTTCATGATGATTGAGGTTAGTGCTACTGGGCGGTAGTCATTTAGGCAGGTGATGTAAGTTTTTTTGGGAACCGGGATAATGGTGGCCTGCTTGAAGCAGGAGGGAACTGCAGACTGTGTTAGGGAGAGGTTGAAAATGGAGGTGAATAACCCCGCAAGCTGGTCGGCGCATCCTCTTAGAACACGGCCTGGAATACCATCTGGCCCTGGAGACTTCCGCGGGTTCACTCTTTTGAAAGCTCTTCTTACGTCAGCCACATCCAGGGTCAGAGTGCAGTCGTCTGGGTTCTCAGCCAGCTTTTCCGGGGTGATGTTGGCCACCTCAAACCGTGCGAAGAAGGTGTTGAGCTCGTGTGGGAGTGAGGCGGGGGGGTGGGTGTCGCAGCTCTTCCTGCCTTTGTACTCCGTTATCTGCCGTAGTCCATTCCACATGCATCTGGGGTCGGAGCTGTTGTAATTTGACTCCAATTTGTCCCTGTAGTCTCTTTTAGCATCTCTGATGGCCTTCCGTAGGTCATATCTGGCCCTCCTCAGAGCCTCCGGGTCCCCAGAGTTATAGGCAGAGGACCGTGCTACAAGCTTGGCACGGACATTACCGTTACCCAGGGCTTTTGGTTGGGGAAGGTCTTGACATTGACCCGTGGAACGACATCATCTATGCACTTGGTGATGAATGCTGAGACAGAGTCAGTGTATTCATCAATGTTGTCACCCGTCCAGACAGACCCTAAAGTTAGGAAAATCTTAAATATGTTACCTGACCATAAACAGGTATGGCTTATTAAACGTGCAATATGTAATTTTTGGCCACCAGGGGGCTCTCAATCAAAACAATAGCAAAAGATGTACTTGGATGACGTCGGGAGGTTGCGTGGGATCATGGATTTTGTTATCGTCATCAATGACAACCTTCCAATCTAGCGTCTCCGGCAGAAAAAATGTTCACTGACAAAGTAATGTATTGTTAAAAATATTATAACTTTATTCACGTTATGTTTGGTGGTTCCCTGGAACTTAGAGCAACTATATTATATGACGTCATTGACGGTGGAAACATTTAGGATAATGTAAGTACAAAACTAAGAAATATATATAATATATGTATAGTGATGTTTTCTTTTAATGCAAAGTATGTATTTTGTTATATGCGGCGGCAGTGGCTCAAGTAGGTTGTCCAGCAATCGGAAGGTTGGTGGTTCGATCCCCGGGTCCTCCTGACCAAGTGTCGAGGTGTCCATGAGCAAGACACCTAACCCCAGCTGCTCCCGACGTGCTGGCTGGCGCCTTGCATGGCTGACACCGCCGTCGGTGTATGAATGTGTGAATGAATGGGTGAGTGTGAGGCAATGTAAAGTCCTTTGGTGGCCATTGTTGGTCAGAAAAAGCGCTATATAAATGCAGTCCATTTATTGTTTGGATTGATATTACATATTGTATGGTCCAAATAATGATATTACATATTGTTACATATTTTAATCTATATGGTCCAAATAATGATGATCCACTTCTTTGAAATATACTTTGAAATATACTTAAGAATTTATTAATCATACAAGCAACACAAAACTATATTTTGATGGTAGGAGATTATAATACAGTTTTATATACCTTATGGACAATTGAGGAAATCACACAGTAAACTATCATCCATAGGCACTTCAAGAAATCATGAAGGGCATGGTTAAATTTGTATCAGAATGGAGGCTTAAATACTCTGGCCTAGCCAGATAGAATTGGCTGAGGCTTAAACAGGCTAGTCGTCTTGATTATTTTTTGGCACCAAAGTAAAAAAAGTGTTGATAGGGACTAGAAGGAGGTCCGACCATTCTAGTCCATCATCTAATTGGCTTAAAGAATGTCCACGTGGGCCATTCTAGTCCATCATCTAATTGGCTTAAAGAATGTCCACGTGGGCGAGGGTATTGGAATTTAATCAAAACTTACTGAATGATAGTTTATATCAAACTTGAACAAAATAATTTATAATAGACTCAGAAAGAAACAAAAAACAAATGATCTTATTCAAGAAAGATCCAGTGTGTAATATTGTATATATAGGTAACACCGGAGCGCAGATGGCTCAGTGGGTAGGGAGTCAGACTTGTAGTCAGAAGGTTGGCGGTTCGATTCCCGACTGAGCCAAATTTCGTTGTGTCCTTGTGCAAGACACTTTACCCTAATTGCTCCCAGGTCATTGCTGTAAATAAGAAATTGTTCTTAGTCAACTTCCCTGGTTAAATAAATGTTAAATTAAAAAAAATTAAAAATTTATTTTGAGAGTCCAAAAAGTGTATCTGCAGACTATCAACAACGTTTTATCTAACTATCTACTGACCCTAATCCTATCCTTAACCCTTCCCCTAATGTTAACCCTAACCTTAACCATTACCCTTAAACATATTCTAAACTTACCCCTACCCTTAAACTACACAATTAGTTGTTTATTAACAGATAGTTTGTTTTGATAGTTTGTTGATAGTCATATTATCAACAAACTATCAGTAGAACACCTACAGATGGAATATATCCAACTCTCCAGATAAAGTGAAACCTAAATGTATATATTATATATATACATTATAAAAATCCACTGCTTTCTTTTTATATCTTCAATACAGGAGTGCTACCAAAATAAATGTACTGTAACTGGTTACTAATGGAGTCAATCATGACTCACCAAAAGAGATTTTGAAGGAAAAACAATACTTCAAACATACGTTCTCATTTCAGTCTCCTCAAATGCCTCTAAATAAATAATTTAATGGACTTTGTTTCCATTGATAATGTAAAATTAACACATGTATAGAAAGACTAATGTAAAGGCCAAATTATAGAGGAGGATCATTAAGGCCAGGAAAAATACAGGGCTGTATGGCATTCCGGTTGAGGTATACCATACCATTTAGATTTATTCAGAGGACCACTTTCAGCATTAATTAAGTACCGATATTCTTACAAAGGTACTGCCATTCAACTCTCCACCTGTCCAGCCATGTCGTACCGATTTGCGCCACCCCATGCCTGACTATCCTCATACATTCTTGTAGCATCACAATTTCCCTGTTGAAGCCTGGTTTCCATGGACTTCAATGGGGCTGCTTTGAACAGTTTTTTTCAGTGCTTCGAATCTAGATGGTCATTGTATAAATGCTGTGATTATGTCCCGCTCACAAATTCTCAGCGTCTTTGGGGGTGAATGGAGGAGTGGGCTGGCCTGGTCTCCGGGCTTCAGCATGATGATTGGAGGGTTTGTCGAAAGACTGCATCTCCTTTTGATTGACAGCGAATTTGTACTATATAATAGCCAAAGCTATTCGAGTTCCGTCCCATCGCGGATTTTGCAAGTGTAGTCGAAAGACAAACTGCTGCATCCTATTTCTTGGTATTTGTTCGACAAAATTTCTAGCCAATTTTCATTGTACATTTCACACAATTATACACCACATTCCTTGTTTCAGTTTAACCTAATTCCCACATTTCCTCTTTCGAGTTTAATATTGTTTCGTTCGATTGTTTGTTCATTCATTCATAAAGTAGGCGAGGCTAGTGTCGTAGGGGTAAACTAGCCAGCTACTGCACACGATGGCAGACAATGCTAATATTGTTGACCTGATTTTGGCAAAGCATTTGAAAGTTCAGGCGTGCTTGTTTCATAGCGGATTGCTATTATAACAGCGGATTGCTGTTGATTTTTATTTTTTACAAAATGTAAATAAAGAAATGTCACAAAGACATACTTTCCGATGTTTTGGGCTCACTCTCACTGAATCACAAGGTAAATGCATGGTGATATTTTTGCAATGTCTAACATTAGACCGAAATTACTCTTTGCTTACCTCACTAGACGATGCAGCATCTCTTCTGTCAAATAAGCTCTCCTCCCGTTCTGCTGCTGGGGCATTTGGTTTAAGTGGCAACGGCACATACATTTCAACATCATGTCTCCTTAATTCCTCTAATATTTCCTCATTTATGTCATCAACACATCCATGATTCATGGAAGTGTTGTGTAAAACACAATAAGCCACAAAGAATGCTGCAAATTTTGAGGACTGTACTAGTGCCTCCTGTCCTATCCAAACACCTGAAGTGCATTTTCAGTATGCTGAATGTTCATTCAATTAAACTGCGTGTTTGTGTGTTTTTGAAATCCATTGTATGAATTTCTGGGGGGTGAGATGCTCAGTCTGTTTTTGATGTATTTAATGAGAACATGCAGGGCTACACTTTTAAGGATATGCTTGTGGAACAGACCTACAGTAGGATGGGGCTATAAATGGACAATTGTTTTGATGTAGGCCAAACATCTGCTTCCCCTCTTTGAAAGACCAGCAGCCGCCACTGGAGTACAACATCTTTTACTCAGTCTGTCATCAACTCGTTAAGAAAGGTTTGGTCTACAACCTTAATTCTCACTCTTTACCTTATCACATAAACTAGAATTACATTTTTATTTTATACAAAAAATGCAAACCATCGCCCTTCTGGTTGCGATGGTCTGTCTGGATAGGGCAAAGTCATGAATGTAGCCGGGGATCCCTGTACGAGGCAGTAGGCACACATCTTAGATGATGTGAGAGGCGGGGGCGCAAGCGTAACTCGTACAAGGACAGAACAGAAAACCACGCTGAAGCTGCGCTGCTGTGGCATCGCAGGTTTCTTCACACAACACACACATACATACACACACACACACACACTCCATTCTCAGCAAAGATGGTCGCAGTGGAATCATCCCTCAACTCTTCTCCTTCGGCGGAATGGGTCAGCTGTCTGGATAAAAGGTGGGTAGAATTTATTCCCTCCTTTCGGTCATGGCATTCTCGTGGCATTCTCAACAGCTTAAAAACGAGTTCGGGTTTGATCATTGCCGAGTTTACCTACAGAAGAGAGATAATTTAATTGACAAATACACGGTTGCTGTATGAAAACGAAACCTATTGTAAAATATTAATTAACCTTCTATGTGTTTGTCTATATTAGTCGTTTGAACAGACGCGAGGGGCTCATGTCTTGTGGTTCACTGATTTATCCTCCATCCGCCCCATCGCAGCATTGTCACATTTTATTGTCCTTTCTGCCTATCGTAACCCAGGCTATACCGTTTACATGTAGAGCAGACGGAGCTTTATTGTAGCATAGTGAATGTCTGTACCGTTACTGAAAGAATAGGCGTGTATACGCTTGGTTTTATTCGGCGCATGTTGCTGGCTCACGCCAGTTCAGACTCCTCATTGCAGGGTCATTTGTCAGCCGGCTGCTTGTGTGGACTCTGCTGCCGGCCATTCAACATTTCAACACACGCGCGCGCGCGCGCACACACACGCACACACACTTCCATATCAACATTGGTGACGCCTAGGGTAAGGTATCTGCATGAACTAGCAGGCTGATGTCGTTTATATTGAGCAGTTGAAAGATCTAATGAGCACAGAGCACACAAGCCTTGTTGTTTCGGGATGGAGTATAATGCTTCCTGAATAAACACAACGGAATATAACATGGTTGGGGCAGTAATTCTATCATACACGCACACCCCATTCCCACGTACTATGCCTACATGCAGTACAATCTAAACCCACAGACCCTAGACAGGAGTGGTGATGACACATAGGGGCAGACAGTGGCGTAGCATGAAATTCGGGGCCCTGTACAGATGCTGTCTCTGAGGCCCCTCCCCTCTTTATTCCCTGATTGTTGAGGGCCCCTCATGTTAGATATTATATACTCTGCAGCCGCGGTCGGTGGATCTTAATTGGGGAGGGTGGGCTTATATTACGCTCGGGACCGGAGTGAATGGAATGGTGCGCAACGCACAAAACCCCGAGCGTAATATGAGCCCGTCCTCCCCAATTAAGGTCCACCAACCGCGGCTGATACTCAGTATACCCTTTTTCACCCTAGTCCAAAGCCACTGGGTACAGTGGCATTCAATTATGATTGGCAAAATCCTATTTTTTAACCAGCTCATGTCAAAGTGTGTAAAAACAAACTTTTACACCTGAAGAGACCTGTCCATAATTTAGTCAGACCCAAATCAGGAATATTTACTAAATATTTAAAAATAAGTTACTTATTAACAGTGATAAATAGATCTCTCAGGTTATCAAGAAATACACAAAAAATATGTTTTGGGTAATTTGGGTTGCCAATTAGACCATCTGTAAGAGATACATTACAACGTTTTGTATATATTACATTGGAAATGGTGGATGATGGACCAAGGTGAGGCTTACAGAATCGCTATTAGAGCTGTAGGAACGTGCATATTGGATCCAGGGGTTAAAAGCATCAACTTAAATAATACAAAATATAGACAATAGTGGAATAGCAAAATCAACATTTCACAATATCTAACTAGCAACAAACACATTTTATGGACAAATAATGTGTATTTTTGAAAATTGGTTATATTGTCTCTATTTTTCCTGTGTTTAGTAAAAACATTTTTATAAAAAGTTGCGTACAAAATCTACTTACAATTTGGGCCGACAGGACCAATTAATAGAAAGTTACATAGTGCGCCTTTACAGGCTAATTAATTTCAGTTTCAGCACTTGAGGAATTGGAAACAAAAAATATTGATATAGCTTCTTTATTCTACATAAACTCAGCAAAAAATAAACGTCCCTTTTTCAGGACACTGAATTTTAAAGATAATTCGTAAAAAGTAAAATTACTTTACCGATCTTCATTGTAAAAGGTTTAAACCATGGTTGAACATTGAGCCCAAAACATTTATTCCCACATGCACCAGTGGGACGGTCATAAAGACACCAACAGCTTACAGATTATAGGCAGATAAGATCACACTTATGATAGAAGGAACTGCATGCCTGATGAAGGTCTGCGGACCGAAACGTTGCAAATAAAAAACATTTTGTTACTAGCTATAGACAGTGTGCAGGAGTTCCTTCTATCATTTCCAAGTTCCACTTGTCTTTTACGCACCTGTCCCACTCGTTTGCCTGGTGTGCGATTTTTGTGATTTTCAAGATCACAGTTATGAAAGCTGAGGACACTAAAGACACCTTTCTACTGATTCTGAAAAACACAAAAGAACGATGGCCAGGGTCCCTGCTAATTAGGCATGCTGCAAGGAGGCATGAGGACTTCAGATGTGGGCAGGGCAATAAACTGCAATGTCCGGACTGTGAGACGCCTAAGACAACACTACAGGAAGACAGGAAGGACAGCTGATCATCCTCGCATTGGCAGAACATGTTACAACACTTGCACAGGATCTGTACAACCAAACATCACACCTGCTGGACAGGTACAGGAGAGCAACAACCACTGACGAAGTTACTCCAGTTTACCCCATCAGTGCTCAGATTATTGACAATAGGCTGAGAGAGGCCGGACTGAGGACTTGTAGGCCTGTTGTCAGGTAGGTCATCACCAGACATCACCGGCAACAACTTCGCCTATGGGCACAAACCCACCTTCGCTGGACCAGACAGTACTGACAAAAAGTGCTCTTTACTGACAAGTTGCAGTTTTGTCTCACCAGGGGCGATGGTCGGACTTGCGTTTATCGTCGAAGGAATGAGCGCTACACAGAGGCCTGTAATTTGGACGTATTTTTCTCCCTTCCAAATTGTTCATGTTAAATCCCCCATTGACCTCATATCGTCGGCAACTCCGCAGCATAGTGCATGATGGGCGAAGATGGATCACATGCTTCCCCCAAGCTTGTGATCTGGATCACGCTGTTCTTTAAACATGGACTGGATTAGTTGATACACACAGCGGAGGCTACATGTTCATCAGCTTTACAACCATGACTGAATTCACAGGTAACTATGCAAGCAGTTTCTGTACAGGGACTTGATGAGGTACCCCTGCCCAAATATTCACCGTCCACCGTTGGCACTATAGAAGTTTTCTTTGCCCCGTGTTGTTCCCCGGTCATCATTGGAATGCTGTAACCAAAATCCATGCAAAATATTTCTTCCCCAAAATGTAGTTCTCCAAAAATCACTATTATTTTCTCTACTACATTCTGAGGGGTTTGGAAGAAAGTATTTCTGTCAAACCATAAGAAGGGGTTATCATTTCTAGAATCTGAGTGATGAGACACTACCCCACACAGATAGCCAGGACGTCATGCTGATATTAAGACAGTTTGCATCCAAACACACTGATTGTTTGGCAAGCTATTCATGAATGGAATGTGAGCTTCCAGTTCCTCCTTCACGCACACTAATGTAGCATATTAAACATATTTTTGTCTGTCCATCCAACAAATATTGTTTAGCTCATCTGCCATTGGACAGAATGTCAAGATGGTTATTCCACCCATGGAATATACTAGTATGAAATCAGAGCAAATGGAGCATAAAGTACTTCAATCCATCTACTCATTAGTAAAGCTTGTGCTGGAAGGTGTCACTCAGCTCTGTTTGATGTTTTAACTTTCATCTTACATACAACAGAAGGGTTGTAGTGTAAAAGAATGAACCACTTAAATCTGTACTGAATGTGACATGCTTCACTTCCACACACACACACACACACACACACACACACACACACAGAGTGTGCAATGTCTGCCTGTGTGCACACAGCAAACATACACACACACCGACTACTGCAAACTGAGGACGTACAGTGGACCATGACACAACCTCCTGATGGTTCGGAGATGTCCTAAGCAGTGTTTGTACACACACACACACACACACACACACACAAAGA
>JACXGM010004144.1:0-39181 GCA_016801145.1 Umbra pygmaea | reverse complement strand
AGCACCACACTCCTTTTAATGCATCCAGTCTGTTATTCTAACTCAATCAGCATGACAGAGTGATCTCCAGCCTTGTCCTCGTCAACACTCTCACCTGTATAAACCAGACAATCACTGACATGATGGCAGCTGGTCTTTTTGTGGCAGGGCTGAAATGCAGTGGAAATGTTTGGGGGGATTAAACGTACAATATGTAGTTTTCCAAAAGACGTACTTTGCATTAAAAAAGAAACACCACTATACCTATATTATATATATTTCTTAGTTGTGTACTTACATTATCCACCAACTTTCACGGGCGTGTAAATCCGCGACTTGCATGCCAGTGTTCGTGAGTTCAAATCCAGACAGGAACTTTTTGTGTTTTGTTCTACAGACAAGCGATTGTCGGTTTTTGTAATGTTAACCCTAACCTTAATTCTAACCTTAACCTCAGTAACGTCATATCTAACCTTAACCGATAGTAACCTCATGCCTAACCTTAACCGTTAGTATCCTCCTACCAAACCTTAACTGTGAATGTTGTAATATAATTTCGAACGCTATGGAATGTATGGAATGTTCTCGCATAAATCCGCTAAACGAAATGTACCGGAGCAACGTAATTGAAGTACAAATATAGCCTAATAACAAAACGTGCAAACGTAAAAACACCCTAAATAGGTTGGCATAGAACGTAATTTAGGTTTTCAAAATTGTTTCCTGAGAACGTAATTTGGGATAAATTCTGAGATTTACGGTTGTTTCTCTTCCATCAAATGGCGTCATATAACCTTTGACTGCTCTAGTTGCTCTAAGTTCCAAAGAACCGCCAAACATAACGTGATTAAAGTTGTAATATTTTATCAATATTACTTTGTCAGTGAACATTTTTTCTGCCGGAGGCGCTAGATTGGAAGGATGTCATTGACGATGATAACAAAACCCATGATCCCACCTTACTTCCCGACGTCATCCAAGTGCATCTTTTGCTATTGTTTTGATTGTACGTTTAAGTTCATTTTCATGGCAAAGTAGTACTGATCACTCTTCATGACATTCTGGAGAATATGCAAAATGCCATCATTAACGCTGAGGCAAAAGACTTTGGGAAAATTAGTATTTGTGACATTTTCAAAACTTATGACCACGACTGTAGACTGCAACTTAGTCCACTGTCACGCGAGGCCCTATAGAGAACTAGTCAATCATTAAGATTTGTCTCATCTTGTATTCATAGCTCAGAATTCCTTAAATCACAGAAGGCTTGCAGGGCCTGAACTTCTTCATTTTTCTCTCCAGAAAATAGTAGCTGATTTCATAGGTGCCTACATACCTTTTGAATGTTACCCTGGAATCTTGTCCTGTTACTTTTAAAATGACAGAGATCCCACCCTTTTAAACAACTATCGCAACTCTGGTTAGTGAACAACTAAAGGATTATTTATTCACTAATGCTAACTTATCTATGTATCAGAATGGCTTCAGAAAGCAGGATAGCACAATTACAGCAGCAATTAAAGGTTGGTAATGATATCACTGATCTCTCAACGTCTTTTAATATGATTGATCGTGCTATACCGCTGGGCAGGGGGGGCAAAGTACGGCCCATGGGCCGGACAAGGCCCGCCGGGCCCTTTGATGTGGCCTGCAAGGGATGTGTAAATTTAATTAAATGTTTTTATATTTCACTCAAATTACTTTGTTTTATGAATATTCTTACTTCGCAGGGCAATGGGATTGAGGCTGTAACTTCTTAGAAATATGTTAAAATGTTAATTGTTAATGGCCTCTCTTTTAAATTGCATGTTCAACAACTTGGAAGAAAAAATACAATTGGCTTTTTTTATTGCTATTCTCAACTCAGATGATATTTTCTATACGATTGCCTCTGCTATGTATTTGAGATCAATTAATAACTTTTGTCATAAAGCATTGAGATTTATTTTAAATTGCCAAGCCCTTACATATCCCTGCACTTTATATGCCTGTGGTGGCTAGCCTTCTCTTGGCAATCATAGGCTTAGTCATTTGTATACATGTATTTACAAACCATTTTGGGTTTGTTACCCACAATATCTTGGGGTTTTCATTGTACGTAGTGGGTACTCCCTTTGTTTGCAGGATGTAATTAAATTTACAGTTCATAGTGCCAGACTGAGTTAGGCAAAAGCACATTTAAGTGCTCTGCACCATTGGCTTGGAACTTCCTACAGGGTCATTTGAATCTAGATTGATTTATAGCATATTTTAACATTAAAAAGTAAAATAAAAAAAATATTTTTTTCAAAGGGTGGGTCTTTGTATTATATGTAGGGCAGGTAGCTAAGTATACCAGATGTGTTTTGACATGGGTGGGCCAAAAGGTGAAGCCGCATAATAGATGTATAGCATTTTCTACATTAAACAGTATTTATAAAATCAAAGGGTGTTTTATTTAAAAGAAGCTTTGTATTATATGTAGGGCAGTTAGCTAAGTATACCAGATGTGTTTTGACATGGGTGGGTCAAAAGGTCAAGCCGCATAATAGATTTATAGCATTTTTTACATTAAAAACTATTTATAAAATCAAAGTTTTTTTTAAAGAAGCTTTGTGTTATGTGTAGGGCAGTTAGCTAGGTACACCAGATGCATGTTGACACAGGTGGGTCAAAAGGTCAAGCCGCATAATAGATTTAAAGCATTTGTTAACATAAAACAATGTCTATAAAATCAAAGGGTGTGTTAACCTTCGTGTTAAATGAGTAACAGGTGTCATGGCACCCCCTTGATTTGCTGCTCATTTGGGCTAAATTTATTTAGTTCATAGGCTGCTGGGTTAACCAATCACAGTGGATGTCTCATTCAGGATTGGACTTGTAGTGGATTTTTAGATTGTTTGCAGGACTGATTATTTTTGAAATTCCAAAGGCTGTGCAACATGTGGGGGTCCTCTCTGAACAAATGAAAAGTGGTTTAAGGTTTCTAAGTCATTCAAACAAAAAGCTATTGAATTTTGAAATCTTTAAAAAGTCACCAAAAAAATTCTAAACATTTTTTTGAAATTCCAAAGGCTGTGCAACATGTGGGGGTCCTCTCTGACATTGTGAAAAGTGGTTTGATGTGTCTAAGTCATTCAACAAAAAAGCTATTGAATTTTGAAATCTTTAAAAAGTCACCAAAAAAATTCGAAACATTTTTTTGAAATTCCAAAGGCTGTGCAACATGTGGGGGTCCTCTCTGAACAAATGAAAGTAGTTTAAGGTTTCTAAGTCATTCAACAAAAAGCTATTGAATTTTGAAACCTTTAAAAAGTCACCAAAAAAATTCTAAACATGTTTTTGAAAATCCAAAGGCTGTGTAACATGTGGGGGTCCTCTATGAACAAATGAAAAGTGTTTTAAGGTTTCTAAGTCATTCAACAAAAAAGCTATTGAATTTTGAAATCTTTAAAAAGTCACCAAAAAAAATCTATTTTTTTTATTCCAAAGGCTGTGCAACATGTGGGGGACCCCTCTGAACAAATGACAAGTGTTTTAAGGTTTCTAAGTCATTCAACAAAAAAGCTATTGAATTTTGAAATCTTTAAAAAGTCACCAAAAAAATTCTAAACATTTTTTTGAAAATCCAAAGGCTGTGCAACATGTGGGGGTCCTCTCTAAACAAATGAAAAATGGTTTAAGGTTTCTAAGTCATTCAACAAAAAAGCTATTGAATTTAGAAATCTTTAAAAAGTCACCAAAAAAATTCTAAACATTTTTTTTTTAAATTCCAAAGGCTGTGCAACATGTGGGGTCCTCTCTAAACAAATGAAAAATGGTTTAAGGTTTCTAAGTCATTCACCAAAAAAGCTATTGAATTTTGAAATCTTTAAATAGTCACCAAAAAAATTCTGTTTTTTTTTCGAAATTCCAAAGGCTGTGCAACATGTGGGGGTCTTCTTTGAACAATTAAAAAGTGGTTGGAGGTTTCTAACGCACATGGTTAAAATGCTATTGAATCACTAACTTTGAGGCATATAATTTATTGACGGTCCCTAACCATACGCAGACCGCTGTGTACTTCGTCTGATCCACCGGGTTATCGTGTGGCTGAGCCCGGGAAAACAGCACTGATTTCGCGATTCGAATATCCGTTGAATATCCAATATCAATATCCAACCAACTTTACCTCGGTGAAATAACGTACACCTGCGACCAAGACCACAGTGCATATCAAAATTAATTTGTGTCAAATATTGTTTTTCAAATATAATGAACAACGTATAAGGGGGTTGAAGTCCGCTGACACTATGTTGATATTTTGTCCTACAGTGAAATGCCTTATAGTTTTCGATTCAGAAGACTCTTGGCTACAATATGAATAAGTCTAACCCAACCTTTTGATTTTCATGCATGATGTCATATAGAGCCAAAAAATACAAACAGGTATCAAAATGACTGGGCTAGGCTAACATGGTAAAATTCTATAGGTCTATGCCTCTTCTGTCCTTGCAGTCCTGGCTCGGGGCTGCAGCACGAGGGACCAACTTGAGCTTGATGGGTGTCTTTGGTGTGATGAAGCCACTGTCAAACAGCTCCACAGGAATCTGAGGACAAATCCAGGAATTCAATATTAACATAGCCCCACAAAATATCTCCTGATAGTGCATCTTGGGAATAAAAACGTTAAAAACATGGATACATATACAATTTTGTATACAGCACATATATCACTGCAATATTCCCTGTTTTCTATGGAATCTTCAACATTTAAACTACTAAGTTCCTTAACACTTGAACCGCCAAGGCACAATTAAGTCATTTGACTATTGAGTTAAATCTGTGATTTTTAAAGCTACAGACACTTTACCTGTATTTTTACCACTAATTCCTACCTAAACTGCCAGTCTCGTGTCAGTTGACTATTGGTACCATTGTTTTACCCAGGCCTAATCACCATTGTCTGAATGACATGGACAACACATGCTTCATTTGAATTTAAATAGTAGTGACAATAGTAGTTCCAGTGTTAAATACTCTTTAGAAATAAAAGTGTATTGATAATTGAAAAGGTGTGCCTGCATTATTATGCCATTATTATTATATTAGATGAAAATGGTCTCAGAACGACAATATTATGACTTATCACAATAATTTCTGGGACAATTTATGGTCCAGCAAAATTTGTTATCGTGACAGTCCTACCTGTACGTTCATTTTACTTATAGCCAAGACTTGGCACAATAAACTAAATATTAGTGGGTGAGTCTAGTTGGCTATCATATTGGCTATCTGTTTCTAAACACATTGCATGTTGCAAAATGGTTTGGGATTTCATTGTATAATATAACATTTTAAGGTGCCTATTTTGAACCAGTTCTTCATGTTTCAACAGCCACATTTTATTTATTTTATTTAACCTTTATTCAATCAGGAGAAGTCCCATTGAGTTAAAATAACTCTTCTCCCAGGAAGTCCTGGCCAAGACTGTTGGCAAGATTTAAAAAATACATAAAAGACAGGTCAAAGGTTATATACAACACCACAAATCTCAATACATACACTATACATAACACTATACATACTTAACAAAACAAGGCATTACACTTAATTTAATACAAACATACAACTTAATGCTTAAAGGGGCACCTAGTTAAAAGCAATTACATTGTTCACTCAGAGTTGACTTTAAAATGTTTTTAAAAGTATTGAAATTTGGAAGTGATTCTAGATTTAAGGTGTTTTGGAGTTCATTCCAGACATTTGGTGCATATGATGAGAAAGCTGTTTTACCAAGTTCTGTTCTTGTTGATGGAATAGTTAATAATATTTTTTTTGATGATCTTGTCCTGAAAACACTTATGGTAAGTAAGCAGATTTGAAATATAAAGGCATTTTACCTATTAGTGCTTTAGTAGTGAAAATCATCAAAACTGAATTTCCTTCTAAGGGAGAGGGAGGACCATAGTACAGTTTAATACAGAGTGCAGTGGTGAGTCCTAACTGCTGCACCTGTAACGAAACGCAAGGCTGAGTGATATAGTACATCAATTTTTTATAAAAACGTAGTCGAATGCATATAAATCAGATCACCATAATATAACACTGATAACACCAACAAACCGGCTCTCGGCCAAGAATACTGGTTCCAGAGCAGCACAAACTCTTTGCTGGTCTAGAACATTCTTTTACCAAGTCTTGCTTATATCAGGGGCTGGGGCGGGGTTATTGTGATCAACAACACATTAGAAAGGTTGTGACCGCCATTTTTAAAAACTAGAAAGATTGAAGAAAGATTCTTCTGATCACAAAATAGGATCACAAAGCCAGGAGAAACATTTACAGAAAGACGATGTCGTCCGCCATTGTAGTTGCTATGCTTGAAGTTGGCCCTAATGTTTCTGGGAAAGACGTATGGCGACGTACACAGTGACGTAACGACATCGTTCTCTGGGCTCTCTAGTATATGGAAAAACAAACAGGGTCTGAGAAGGTTCACAAGTTGAACCAACTGTGAACCAGCACCAGTTCAAAACCAGAGCCAGCTTTGGTCGAAACAAGGTATGAGTGACTTTGTGCAGTTCCCACAAGACTATGAGCACACAGAACACAAAGAATTCTGTGAGTGACGAAGTTGATATAACTAATTTCATGTCTAGTGAAAAAAGAAAACATATAATAACTTTTACTGTATAGCCAAGTATGACTATAAACAACCAACCACCCAGCTTTGTAGAAGTAAAGAATTGTATTTCTAAGGCTTTAATGAGCATGTCTAATAGTTCTCAAAGACTTCCAGCAACTGCACTAAGCTAATGCTTCTTGCTACCAACAACTTTGTCAATACAGCACTGAGAATCCTAAAAAATATTATCAAAGTGTTCCTCTGAATCTGAATAAATTGGAAAACAGATTAGATTATTACAAAAAAATATATCTGTATATCCACTCCCCCACTCTACATTGTTATAGAACTTTCACAAATGCCTTACTTATCATCATTCCACAAAGTTATATGAAAGTATGGAACCTTTACCCTTTGAAAATCATATTCAAAAGTTCGATTTCCAGCTAAAAGCACTGATCCTAATGATCCTATAAAGATTCTGATGGTGTGTATTTAAATGCTTTCAGTTCCTTGTCAGGGTAATCACTGACTTAAGACAATTACAACAGCAGAGGCAGAATTCGAAAAGCATTCATTTGACTTCAGTGATTCTAAACCTGAAACTTTTTGAAACGCTGTAAAATCTACAGCAATTTTAAATGCATACTTTTAGCACATCACCTGCTTTTTAATATCTTATTATAAACATCTGTAATCCCACCGGATCCCACTGTAGTCATCTTTCTTAATAAAAAATGGAGTCAGCAGCTACTGCCTGACACAAAGGCCCAACTCTCAATCCTGCACTGACTTTGTAAAGTGGTTTGAGGCCTGGTCATCAAGCAGGTCTACCATCCTTCCACAGTTTCACCTGTCTGCTGTGATTCAGTTAGGCTTCAATAATGGTTGTGGTTGTATTCCAGTATCTCTAAATAACCTAAAAAGGCATTATTTGCAGTGTGTATATTTTTTTATTGATTTGGCTAAAGCCCTTAAATATCAATCACTGCATCCTGCAATATAATTGACTAAAAAACATGTGGTTCTTACAGGTACAGTATATCTAGCCTAACTGGAAAACCACCGGTATGTATATGACTGTGTGCAATGTATCGAACCTGAGGGTTTGTTGTCCCTTGCTGAGGGATTAGGCTATTCAAAACAAAGTTGAAATGTTGGACCGATCCTGTTCTCTGTGTATATTATTAATAGTGTTCTGCTTGCTGTCGGTAACTCCCGTATCCGTTATATTAATGCATTTTCTTCAATCTGAACTTACTTCAACCTGCCTGTCCACAAAACACCCTTGCCCTGAATGGGTCCGACTTACAGTACAGTATGTTGACACGAAAAGGGAATATGATCCACAATGGAAACATGTCTTTGAACTTTGGATGTTGTGTTTATTTCCTTGCTATTTTGACAAATGTGTATATTTTGCTTGGTGTTACAATATTCATGTATTTTAAATTGTGAAATCTAATCAAATCTTTAAATACCTTTTTTACTGGTTGACTGCTTCTTCCTGTTAAAGCATCACCCACCTTCACAGTGATGTTAAATACTGTACGTCATTGTTACACACTAAGGCATCCTTGAGGGTTAAATGCAGAGAATTAATTTCTCTACATGTATGTGTATGTGTATGTGACAATAAAGTACCTTGACCTTACCATGTTGCCTAGTATAATCCTGTAAAAATAACACTAATGCCAATCATCGTTCATTTTGTCTTGTTCTGCCAGCTAAAAAAAACATTCAGGTTGATGGAGCAGAGAGAACGGTGGATGGAATTTGATGGACTGTCTTGCTCAATATAGAGTCAGTATATAAATGAGTTTTATACCATCAGAAGCCAACATTCAAACACCACCATCAAAATACCCAAATACATGCATGCATGCAGTACATGCACACAGACCAACAAAAACTTTAAGATGAACAAACAAAAAGCTCACCTCTGTTTCTTTGCAGGTGACAAAGCTGAAGTTCTGGAGGATCTCTACTATTACCAGCTTAATGGACTGGAGAGCCAATCGCATGCCGATACAGTTCCTGGGCCCGATCCCAAATGGAAGGAAGGTGTAAGGATCAATGTTCTCTCTGTTCTCCTTACTGAACCTGAAGACATGACAAATGTTGCATTCAGCATCTACAGTATGGTGTATTTAACGCTACAGTAAATATGCATTGCTTCAGCATTCCTGCACAGTATTTAACTAGAGATTTGTAACTAAATAAAAGCTATTACTTTGCATCTTGTTGCATTTAGCACCCACTTAAGACCTAAAAGCAAATTTTGGATCAGTATCAAATCAGACTGTAGATTAACAAATCCCTGTGCAAAGGATGGGGCAGAAGCGTAAAGGACTGGGTCATCAGCGTAACAATAGATGTTCTATATAAAGTGAACAGCAAAGGAGCAAAATTGTGAAGAACTCCCACTGGAACAACTAGAAAGTTAGACTCCATCCATTACAATGGTCTGGGTTCTATCACTAAGCTCATTTTAAAATTTAAAGCATAGGCCCTCAGTCAATCCCAAGGCAGTCAATGTCTTCAGTAAAATGGAATGATAAACTGTATCAAAATCTGTTAACAGTTCAATAAATAAAGCCACACTTTGATTTCTCGTCTAGTGCTTTGGCAATATTGTTTACAACCAGTGTAGTAGTAGAAATAGTAGTAGTTTGTCCAGGCAATATTGCGTGTGGTCACTAATGTTTAGGGGCAATTCTCCACTTGAAAAATATTTATCAGCAAAATTTGTCAAAATGTAGTCAACAATTGTACTTGTAGATATAAAAAGATCCTTTAGATTGTGTTTGCTGAGGGATTAGCTTGGTCAGATTCTGTTCAACTACTTTATATGATCTGAAACTTGATGATGCCAGCACTTTGAGACAAGGACATCTCTGATGACTCCTCCCTGTGCGATGTTGGCCCATTTGCCATCTAGCAAATTCACATCATATACATAGAGTAGGATGTTTAGGTCAGTGCAACCACCTGGAAGACAGCATTTCCTCAAATGTAATAAATGAGAAAAACCTTTGGAGCAAGGAGATTTGTTACAAAATTATTTTGTGCGAAACAGTAATAGTAACGAATGGATGGTCCTGTACCTCTCCGGACGGAAGATCTCAGGTTCAGGCCAATGTTTCGAGTGGTAGTGGAGAGTCATGACTGGGACCATAACAACAGTTCCCTTAGGGATAGTCACACCATTCACCTCTACAGTCTCCTTGGCCACCCTCTCTAGGCGTCCAACAATGGGATACAACCGCATGGACTCATTGATTACCATGTCCAGGTAATCAAACTGCATCAGCTTTTCATAGGTCGGTGGAGCCTGCAGAGAAATATGAAAAACTCTTGAAGCCAGCAGGGCATGGGTAGATATAGTTTTAGATATAGCCATATTTCTAAAATCATGTTATGACTTCCAGTGGAATCCTTTGAAACATTTTGTTGAGCTATTTAGCAGTTTTTGTACAATAAAAATCACAAGCCTCCTTATTTATTGAGTTCACCTTGTTGGGAAAGACATGGTCAATCTCATCTTGCAGGGCCTCCTGGATTTCAGGGTTTGTTGCCAGGTTATAGGCCAGGAAACCTAGTGTGCTGCTGCTAGTCTCATATCCTCCAATAACGTAGGTCATTGCCTGAGACAGGATCTCATGGTCTGTTAGCCCTGGAAAGAAACCATAACACAACTGTTCAGGAGCAATCACAACTATAACACATCAGCTTCTATATATTTACAATAAAACTGCTCAGAGAGACTTATGACACAACAGCTGTAAAACCAGTCCACTGTTTTAAGTTTACCCTTTCCTGTTGTGTTAATGGAGCCATTATCTTCTGAGATTTGGGAGTCCACCATCAGCTGCATGAAGTCGACTCTGGTCTGCAGAGTCAAGCCAAACACCCAAACACAACTCTCAACTTAATACCACTTCAGTAGGGTTCAGAGTCAAGAATTAGGTTTTGAAACAGTATTAACGGGGGTAGGAGTGCGGTGGAAGAAATGGTAAGGCGTTAGGTTAATGTTTCTTGCTCACTTTCTGCACATTCTTGCTTCTCTCTGCTTTGATTTTCCTCAGGAAGGAATAGAAATATTCCATAATACCCCCAGGCAGGAAAGAGATGTTACACATTTCCAGAAGTGGACGCAAGAACGGAAATAACACTAAAATGAGAAAAGAGAATAAAGAAAATAGTAAAAGAACAAAAAGCGACAAGGAAGAGAAAACCATTATATTGAGGAAGAGAAGGCCATTGTACATTGAAGAACAAGGCTAACTAGTCATCTTTGACTACATCAGGAAGATTTATGGGAAGGCTACAGTATATGGATATAGACGTCCTCTCCCATATCAGCAATAGATCAACATTCAAGGCATGCTAGATAACTATATGGCCAAATGTATGTGGACACATCTACTAAGTATTGATTTCAAGTGTTTAAGCCGCATTGCAAACAAGTGCATAGAATCCATCAAACAGCCATGAAATCCCCATCTCCAACATTTGCAGCACAACGGTTTGTACTGAAGAGCTCAGTGACTCTTGGCACTGTCATAGGATGCCACCTTCAAGGCCGTTTCTAGCAGGGAGCTAACATGTTTGCCTGGCAACACTATATTATGCCAGCAACACAAACTCAGATTTTTCCTTTCAGAATATTAGCGCTCCTTTTATTTCATTGCAATAACCATTGTGAATTCATTACAAAGCTAGTGAATTGTAACCAAAGGCAATTGTATTGTGTGTAAAGAAACAATAAGAGTATGTGATTGCAAACAAAATACATTCAACATTTTCAACAACAACGTTTCATTAAAAACAGTACCAAATATGTTGTACACAGAATTTGATTGAATATATTGTCAGTGCCTCATGTGAAAACACGATTAGATTTGAAAAACATTCACTAGAGTCTGTTTTATCCAACAATTAACAAATTTTAGCAACATATGAACATAGACCAACTAACTATCTATTTGCAATGAATTAACAATTACTGTAATGAATTACATACGCTTTTAGGCTTTCAGGCAAACGTGTTAGCCCCTCTGCTACAAATGGCCCTGGCCACCTTTGCTACACTTTAGGGGAAAGCAAACCACCACTGAAATCTTTTTGTGTCATAACCACGACACAACCAGCTACACCAAGTGCTTTTCTTTTCTCAATCATTATGTTACAGTCTTTCTATAAACAACAGTTGCACAGTGAGGAAAATATAACAAATATTGCGGGTGCAACCTGCAGACTGTAGACGGAAGGAAAACAAAGTTACACCAGCTGAAAATAGTTTTCACAAATCTACACTATGTACATTGCAGCAAATATGGAAGTAAATTTGCACTCTAGTCTATTTAGTGTTTGTCCATCAAATTAGGCCAGCAGGCGCATTTATAAACGTTCAAACATTGTGATACACTTGCAGCTATACACAACGGTAATTACTCTTTTCTAAGTTCCCCAAACGGTTGGATTTCTCCCTACTTATCCCAATGCATATGACTGCTATACATTTAAGACAATTTCTACTCAGCTAGCACAGAGCTGGTGGTCCGCCGGCAGTTACAGTTGATGGTATGCAAGCTTTCTGCTCATCGTTAAACGGGTGGTCCGCCGGGGGCAGTGTTGAATGCTGAGCGGTCCACTGGCAGGTGAGCAGGATTTTAGACAGAGATCCTCTGGGAATCCCAAGGCTAAACTCAGGCTATATCCTGGGCTAGTCTTATGTTCTAGATTTCTATCTCTAATTAAAAATATTTTAAACAATTTAGAAATTTAGTTACAACAACATTCAAATACAATACAAACACATTGATGTTTTTTATGAAATTCAAGATTGAATTCACTTATAAAAAGTTTGTATTTTTTATTTTAGACAATTTTCAAGGTACAAAACGCTGCTTACCTGCCGGTGAAACTCTTGGACGGCAGTGGACCGCCCATATACAGTATAAATGAATGGATGAACAGACACCATTAACTCCTATGGAGAGCAAGTGAAGTCAATCAGAAGCACTTTTTCGGTGGTAGCCAAGCGTACTGCGCAGCCTCAATCTTAGCGTGGTGACATAGATGTGATGTGAGCAACGTCTCTGAAAGTTGTACTTCTTCTCGTAGCCGTGCCAAGAGAAATCTGAATAATTCAGAATCTTGCCTCTTGTAGAGATGGAGATCATGCATAGAAAGTATTTCCACTCCATCAAAACATTGCTGAAATATTTTGTTCCGATGCTTTTCATTGACTCTCTATGGGCTTCTCTCTTGACTGTATGCCTTCACGTCCCCCGATTGCCTGCAAGCTTTTCCTGGACTATACAGTAATCTACTGTGTGTGAGAAAGAAAGTCGCATGGTTATGACACAACAGTTAGAATATTTTCACAAAAACGGCTGCTACGGGGCCATAACGTGAGATACACGGTAATGGAGCATTTATAGATTGTGCTGTTTCTTTACAAATAAACAATTGACAAATAGAGTGTTAAAACGCTTCAGATGTAAATGTGTTCACTGTCAAAGGGAATGTCTAAAGAGTCTATGGAATGCTAACGTAAGGTGGTAAGCCAGGTAGCATCAGAATCCACCCATGGCTGCTTTAACTTCTGGGTCTAAGCCTTCCCCCTTGCTCGACGCACAGTTACATTTTTGGAGTGGTGCACGTCACTTAACGGCACAAGGTACGATGGAGGGTCCGCGTTGACGCAGAGGGGTCTGTAGGGGTATGCCGTCAATTTGACGCAGAAACATAAAACAGCCTTAACACAGGTCCCATTCAGTGCAAGCAACTGAATTTTAAAAGTTATTGGAACGGTTAAAAGAAGTGTTGAGATTGTGTTAACAACATAATACAGTAGGCCCAACTTTAAACGTACAATATGTATTTTTTGGCCACTAGGGGTTTCTCAATCAAAACAATAGCAAAAGATGTACTTGGATGACGTCGGGAAGTAGCATGGGATCATGGGTTTTGTTATCGTCGTCAATGACAACCTTCCAATCTAGCGTCTCCGGCAGAAAGAATGTTCACTGACAAATTAATGTACTCTTAAAAATATTATAACTTTATTCACGTTATATTTGGCGGTTCCCTGGAACTAGACTAAAGGATATATGACGCCATTGACGGAAGACAAAATGAAACATTGTGTGTCTTCGAATTATATTTCAATTTTCTCTGGGTTTGAAAGTTGGTGGAAACATTTAGGATAATGTAAGTACACAACTAAGAAATATATATAATATAGGTATAGTGATGATTTTTTTTTTAATGCAAAGTACATCTTTTGTTATTGTTTTTGAAAACGACATATTGTACCTTTTAATCGGCAAATGAAGATTGACACAAAAATATAGCCAATTATACTTATTGAACAGAGGCAATTAGAAATCAAGGCCTGACTCTAACAAAAGCCTTCTTCAAATAAAAGCCTGTTACCTTCTGCCGTTGAGGTAAATAAAGGCCTCTGTTTTTATTTAAGGAATTACAGGTGATAATTTTTCAACCAGGTTTCACTAGTTCTCTACTCAGGTCCAAAGGAAATTTAGAAACACAAATAGAAAATACTAAACAATTACACAGGCTAGTTGATCAAAAGAGCCCTGGAGCCTTAGACTCAATTTGTTTTGTTTTTTAAATAATGTCATGGATGTTTACAGAGGTAGCTTAGATTTAATTCCAAACAGAATACTTTTTGTTCATTTGTATTTGTTTTTATATGGTAACTATAATTAGATTTCTGTTTCTGAAAGGCAGCAGCTTTTAAATACAAAACTATCAAAGAAATGGTGTGCCATAAAACCTCTAAAGAATGTACATGATTTTATACATCCCTAGAGTTGTGAAATAAATTAATGCATATTATTTTAAAACAAGATTATTCCTCAGACTATAATTGTAGCATCAAAATCTATAATCGTTGCATTCGTCGTGTAAAGTATGGTGGAAGAGGGATAATGGTCTGGTACTGTTTTTCAGGGTCAGGGCTAGGTCCTTTAGTTCTAGATTCATCATAATGTTACAGGATACAAAGATGTTTTAGACAATTTTAACAAGTTCAGTTTTGAGGAACTCAACATTTAAAACAACTGTGTTAGATGAGTTTAGGTCTGAGGAACTTGAGTGGCCTGCACACAACCCTGACCTCCAACATCAGTTCCTGACCTCACAAATGCTCTTTTGGATAAATGGGCACAAATTCCTACAGACACATGATCACCATGATCTTGTGGAAAGCCTTTCCAGAAGAGTGGCAGCTGTTATAAAGCAAAAGTGGGCTAACTCCATAGGAAAGCCTGTGGTTTTGGACTGGGATGTCCATCAAGCTCATATGAGTGTGATGGTCAGGTGTCCACATATTTTTGGCCATATAGCGAAGCAATGTTATGATATGTACATAGTAATGTAACGCAACTGAACAAATAATGGAATATTTACTTCTGTATTTCATAGATTACACAAACACACAAAACTCACACGCAATAACAGAACATCATACCTATTAAGACTAAGAGAGGATTTACGAGGTTGAATTTAAGAATTTTTTTCATGTTGGCAAGTAAGGGATCGTTTGGCCTGTTGATGGAATCAACATCCACACTGAATGAACAACTTGCCACCACGTCGAAACTGTAGGCCCCGAAAAACCTGTGAAACTCACACACGATTAATTAAATGAATGAGGAAGATGCTATGTCCTTACTGACTTAGAACACTTTAAATACTATCTATACTCACTCTTTAACGTCCAGGACTTCATCAGAGTCAACCTTCTTCTGCAGACACTTCACCAGGTTTCTGGAGTGTTGAGTCATTATGCTGAACATCTGTCAAAGAGGGTTGTAATATACGTGTACATCCAGGTAGTGGCCACTTGGTATACATGCATGTCAATGCAAGATGAACACCCCCACCCATTTATAAACTACAAGCACCCTTCCTTATTTTCTGTGACGTCCATGTCTTCATTTCTGGAATTTAGGCCACCGTCATAAACACCTCTTCCTGCCGACTCGGGGCAACACTATTCAACGAACTGTACCTCTGCTGCGCACCTGATCTCGTCACCCATTTACATATTCCTGGATGTGCTGTATTGTCTCTGTATTGTCTCATATATAGTTGGTGGTATTATCTACCATTATGTTGTTATTATATACTTACACAAATGTTTAAATAAAAATGGTGAAATACATTCCATTTTTGACATGAATCTACTTCCTGCTCCCCTGATTGGAGAGAAGACTGACTGGAGCCGTGTG
Organism: Umbra pygmaea; assembly: GCA_016801145.1. Taxonomy (NCBI): domain Eukaryota; kingdom Metazoa; phylum Chordata; class Actinopteri; order Esociformes; family Umbridae; genus Umbra; species Umbra pygmaea. Next base: position 23,347 of record JACXGM010004144.1, on the reverse strand, counting down.
TGGGTTTTGTGTTCTTGTTGGGTAAATACATCAGTGAAATTTTCATGTATTTATACAAATGCTTGAATGACAATTGCAAAATACATTGTATTTGTCACGAATCCACCTGCTCCCCCCAGAGATCAGAGTGGCCGGTCTATTGAACCACCGACCTGGGCACAACACTGCAACATCCCAAGAGGACATCTATTAAGCACACCCAATCACCCCCTGCACACACCTCGTCTGCTCATCACCCCTCTATATAACCCAGGATGTTGCCACTAGTGTTTGTGCTTGATTGTTTCTGCGTTTCATGCCATGTCTCGTGTTCAGTATAGTGTGTGACATTTTTTAAAGACTCTACACTGATTACCTTGTGTTTGCTTCCACCTCCTTCACTTGTCGGAATCATGACACACATATAAAGAATCTTCCTAGAAAGTCCCTGATAAGAAAGTAATTTTGTGTTTTTTATTATATTATTGATAAATATTAGATTTCTCAGCAGCAGCTCAAGTCGGGGTTCCATAAAACTAAATTAGCTCGTCTGGCTCTCTGTAAAGAAACGTGTGGTATTCAGGGTTAACTTCACACCTTCAATATAGAACAGATAGATTTTTCTCAAATCTATGTACTCACTCAAAATAACAAGATGGGTTAGACTGACGTTGCAAAAATAGCATGCGTCCTCCATGTTTCAGGAAATATTTAACATACTGTATATATATATTATTTTTTTCACTGGAATCCCCCCCGTGACAACCTGAGACGGCTTTCTACTGTGTTAAGTGTAAATAATGTAGAATTTGACATAACATTCTTTCTACTGTGTTAAGTGTAAATAATGTAGAATTTGACATAACATTCTTTCTACTGTGTTAGGTGTAAATAATGTAGAATTTGACATAACATATACTGTACTGTGCTTTCTATGGACATGTGGATGAGGTTTCTTGAAATTTAACATTCACTAGAAAACATAGTGGAACACATTTTTTGTAGTATCCCGAACCCAAAGGTTCCTCGTGGCCTATTTAATTAGAATCCACAAAGGGTGAAATCTGTAACTTCATGCAAGGTATGTTGCTAGTGTAAATACAAGGGTCTCATTACATCTTTGAGTCGTCCACTGGTGAAAGATGGAGACAGAGTGCTGCGGATTCTCCTCCATTTATCATCTTCAACTGTTGTTAAAGCATCATGCAGCTCCCCGTTCAGCCCAAAGTCCTAATCAGTGACCATACAGACAAACGCATGCACAAATGCATGTATACACACACACAAAATTATGTTAGATGAGTAAATTGGACGGAAAGTTAAAAGTGTTTTATCTGCTTACCCGTCTGTTTGTGAAGACAGAGTAACATTCTTTCACCAGGATTGTTTTGAGCATGGCTGTGTCCATTACACCCATCACAGGAAGTCTGCCATCAAAGGTCCTAAAATAACCAGTTACGTGCAGTATATATAGTTCAATTACAAAAGGACAAAATAGAGAAACACAAAAATCATGGCCAAAAACTAGAGGTTTTCACAGATCCACCAGATATGGAATTCCAAGATGTGGTCTGGGACCTGAGCTGGTCTGGGACCTATATTTGTACTGTACTTTTCTCTCTAAACAGGGTTGGGACTGACTTAATTGTGACAGGACTCAGATGTGTGCAATTCTATCGTATTTTACTGATTGGACCTGATTGGCCCGTTATTTGTAAATTGTCTGAGGTAAAGAAAACTTGTCTGCCTTCACCCCTATGTGTGTCATAGACAATCATAGCTACAAAAGGCCCTCGTGCGCAGGGTTCTATTTTGTTAACTGTGTGATTGTAGGCAATACCACAATTTAATTTTCCCTGAATATTTTAGTCAATGTATTTCAATACCACACAAATGTAAAAAATTTTACTATACCAGTCCTGATCAAACAAAGATTCCCCCTGAGGGAATCGTACATGTGTTGTGTTTTGAGTTGCTCCCCTGTGTTGTGTTCATTTTAGTTTTTACCCTGTGTGTTTTGTTTTGGTTCAGTTTTCCCTCTTGTCTAGTTACATGAGTCTGTCACATGTATCCAACAGTCATAGATCATCAGGGCTGTCTAATCAGTACACATATGTTTCTACTTTCTGTTCATTATGCCTTGTATTTAGTTTGTGTGTTAGGTTCATTCCCCGTAGGTCATTATCCATTGTCAAGCTGGTGTGTATGTTGTGTTTCTTGTATGCTAGTAGTGTAGGATTTCGTGTTTACCCCTCGTGGCAGTATTTGTTTTCAAACAAAAAGTGTTTTGAAATAAAACCTAGTTTAATTTCCACCCTTTGCGCCTGTCTCACCTTTACGCATAGTGCCCCACCTAATACGTGACAACTATGAACAGGTAGGCTCTCTCACCCTGTCACACATAATTAATAAAAGGGCATCAACTACACTGTAAACCCGAAAAGTTGAATTCACTTAAAAAATTTGAGGTAACCGATTGCCTTAAAAAAGTTAAGTAATGGGTTTTTGAAAACTTGAGTGCATTTAACTTAAATGCATGAAAGGGTGTAATTTTTTTATGCTTTTTTAAGTTAAATGCACTCAAGTTTTCATAACTCATTACTTAACGTTTTTAAGGCAATCGGTTACCTCAAATTTTTTAAGTGAATTCAACTTTTCGGGTTTACAGTGTAGCCTCAGTTAGATGAACACAATACTCAAGAGGGACTGTAGAAAACCCTTTTAAAGTATTTTGGGTCATCTACATTGACTTCTGCACGCTTTCAATGCTTGTTGTCTGTCAATGCAGGTTTCTCTTCCAACCTGGTCCAACATTAACAAATTGAAATATGCATGTTTGACTGTGAAAAGTATTAGATTTGACAATAACATAACGTAAAGATATTTATAGTTTAGTAAAGGGATTATTTTTTATTGCTAGCTGGCTTCTGCTTATAGTCTTTAAGTGCTGAGAGATTTCCCTAGAGGCTTTTGAAAATCTAACTACATTTGTTTTATAGGAACAAGTCTTGTTTAACAATTAACACTAGACAACTAATTGTAGGTAATACATTTTTACCTATCATTTATTATGACGACACCATCTATATGCATGCCTCTGCTTCTGTCTTAAAACCTCTTGATGCTGTATATCTATAGTGTCATGATGTCATGGTCCCGCCTCCCTGAGACCCTTTGTTCCTGTTTTCCCTATTCCTAGTGTTTCCTCACCCTGCTCCTGGTTCCCTTGTGTGTGTGTTTGGTCTGTCTCTGTGTTTGTTTGTTGTCATTCTGTTCCTGGCACCAGTTCTCATCTTCCCCTGCACTCCTGAATGCAACAGTCCCAGAGCACCAGTCCTTTCAGCACTGATCCCGAGCACCTGTCCCTCTGCCACACCTGGGCTGATTGCTGCCCTCTCTTCTTAAGGGAGGTAACAGCGATCAGCCTGGCCGGATTATTGTACCACACAGTACGTTAAGTCACAAGCCACTCCTAGTACCTAGCAAGTCTGAGTGCTGTGCTGTTATTCATTTTTGCCTTTTCTAAAGCCAGTCTGAGTGCTGCACCTTTATGGTTCAGAATTATTATATTTTTAACTCTGGTTCTCTGTGCCCTCACTTCCAGTACTTGCCTGTGATGATAATCCGAAGCCCTGGCTCCCTTGGAACCTGCCTGCCTTCTCCAGTCATCTGACCAAACCTCGCTATCTGTCTCTGGGCCTGCCTGTGACAAGCCCTGGGTCTCTTGGAACCTGCCTGTCGTTTCCAGTCATCTGACCATACCTCATTATCTGTTTCTGGGCCTGCCTGTGACGTTTATCTGAAGCCCTTGCTCTCTTGGAACCTGCCTGCCTTCTCCAGTTATCTGAATTCGCATTATTCCTAACTACAATAAACATTATTATAATTGATGTTACAACTCCATTGATTGGGTTTGTATTCCTCCTGTGATCTGAGCTCCAATTCCTGACACATCATTAGTTTTATTACGGAAGAAAGGTTGAGTAACCATTACTGCATCCTTTATCAGAAATTAAACTTGCTGTCTTTAAAATCTCGCCATAACATGTTCTGTTTGTGTGATAATGAGACTGATGCAAAGGTAGTTAAAAAATAGTGTTTTAATAATTAGATAACACTGTTTAAAAACTGCCACGAGGGGAAGAAGAGTAATAATATTCTTCAAACGTTAAACACACAAGAAAACGACAGGCAACATAGCAACAATGTCTGACAGCTGGCAATACAAAACACAGTTCTAAAATAAACTGAATAATGATAAGTGATTGCAGCTGCGGCTGGATAAATGATAGAAGGCCATAGGGTGTTTAAGACATGATGTAGTCAGATGATCTGAGAAGATGGAAACCACACCAACACTATGCTGACATAGCACAGTGAGAAAAACCTGAAACACACATAAGTACCAAACCAAAATAATACATACAGGAGAGAAACCTAAACCTGTCCATCTGTCCTGAGATGGAGCCCGTGACACACTTTTCGTCTCAGGGATGGCTATCAGTAGGGATCCCTAAGATCTCCACTGAATTGGGTAGGTATGCTTTTAGTTCCTTTGCATATGGAATGAGTTACAATGTACTTTATGTTAAATTAACTGGTGCCATTAGGGTATTTCAGATGTTTACTTGAAGATAATTGTATTTCTGACTGTGTTTGTTTTGTGATTTTGTTCCATTCTCCTTGTTTCTTAATTGCATTGATTTTTCCTGTACATTGTAATGTTTTGTGACCTACCCAGGTCATTGCTACAAGTGAGAACCTGTTCTCAGTCAACTTACCTGTTTAAATAAATAAATGTAGTGTAGCCACTGAAAAACAATATTAGGAATGGGGAAAGAGTAGCTTGGTTAGGCTTATTTATTTTCTCTAAATGACATGCTGTATGCTATTGTATATTAAGTGGGCTACTCTGGGGTCCGCATGGCATAGTGGGCTAAGTCTCTGCATTGCAGGACAGTCTACATCATGATAGTCAATGGTTCGAGCCTAACTATGGGATTTTTGACTATCCCTGGTCATCCTGCATGGCAGCTCAAATTGACCTAGCCCTGCCCAGATTTTGGGTTAAATAAGTCAGATTATCTATTTTGAGGCTTCCATGTTGGATAAGCAGTGCGGAAAGAATCGGTGGCTGGGTAAAATGTGGTTGGATGAACCATGTGCGTGCCCCCCAAGGAGTTGTGGAATTGAGTGAGAATTGGGAAGGAGGAAAATAAAAAAAAGAAAGTGGGCTAAACTCTGACAAAAGTTCTGCCAATATTAATTGTTTAGCATATTTATCATGCTCTCTCCAACAAATTTTTTATTTATTTTACTTTTGATTGTTATTATTACTGCATTGTTGGAGTTGAAACTGAAGCACATGATTTTCACTGTACATGCACCTGTAGTCCTTTGTATATGTGACAAATAAACTTGAACATAAAATAGGTCTCATGGATCCTAATGGGCATTGGCAGCTTTTTACCATTTTGTTCATGGTACTGGTGAGCCAGATGCTGCCGTCAGAGATTTTACTTTTGTTCATTTGACTGTTTTGTATATACAGTAAATGTCTCTCGGGCAACATAACCACTGCCTGTCTCCGTATCCCTACTCTGCCACCTGTCTTAATACAAAAATACATACATACACACACAAACACATACCTACCCCCACACATTGCCATACTTCTGGAAACATTCTCTGTCAAATTTGAAGATACCCTGTGAATGAGCAGAGTTTGAGCAACACACCAATAGTTACAATTGCATTGCCAGAGTAGTATAGAAGAGGTAGAAGTCTCACCCTGTTGTATTCTAAAAATGTCCCTATGAATGGGAGAGGCTTAGGCCCTGGGATGCCCAGTTTCTTGAAGAATCCATACGGTGCATATCCGTACCTTGTTATGGGGTTAGGCAGAAATATTAAGGAGGTTTCAGATGTTGTATTTAGTTGGTATTACGTAATTATATGTAAGAATTGTGTAGAAATCTTTCATCTAAAAACTACTGTACCATAATGACAAAATGTTGACTTGTCAGTGACTGATCCAGATCTCTCTATTATTAATATAATTATTGTATTACAGTGTTATTTAAATAAGTGAGTATATTGAGCACAATTTTCTTGCCAAATTTAATTTTTTAATTTTAATTTAACCTTTATTTAACCAAGTAAGTTGACTAAGAACAATTTCTTATTTACAGCAACAACCTGGGAGCAATTAGGGTAAAGTGTCTTGCCCAAGGACACAACGACATTTTGGCTTAGTCGGGAATCGAACTGGCAACCTTCTGACTACAAGTCTGACTCCTTACCCACTGAGCCATCTGCGCCAAATGCATACAAGAGTACAAGTACAGAGGACTAGCCTGGCTGACTTGACCCATGTGACTTACAATGAGGTGAGCGATCTGACAAGTAAAATGGATATCAACAAAGCTATAGAATTACACAACATACTGTGATGGTTAGCAGGTGCATCATTTTTTGCCAGCAATGATGTTGTTGTTGAAGCCATGAAGTAAATAAAACGTTACTCAGAGAAATAGGAAAAGCCAGTTCCTGCTTCGTCGGTGTTCGCTTATTTTCCTCAGCTAAAGCCCTACTGCACTTGGTACACGCAAGAAATGTATTGCCACTGAGAAAGCCATTACTTTCAACAAAGGATCTGACTGCACTCTCCTAATCTGCTGTGCCCGGCAAAGCAGCGCACACCCATCCAAAATGCAGTGGAGTCACTGTGCTCAAAGTTCAAATAATTTGAACTTCGACTCCAGAAGCAACTAACTGTTCATGTGTAAAATGTTTGAAAGTTGAAACAGAGAGAAATAACAGCAGACAGATGGTACAACATGCCAATTATTATTTTTAATTCCATTTACGCCTCTTGTGTGCATCCGCTCAGTAGGTGCAGGATGGTCGAATATGCCTCCAAGCATGTGTCACCACCCTCTAATTAATGAATGTTGAAAAGATTTTTAAAAATATATCTTTGTCGTTAAAAAGACATCAGAATGCTGTGATCAGGATAACATGGTTGTTCACTGAGACAGCAACTTAGACCACTCAAAGGACCTACTATGTATATGTTTTTAATAGTAGCATATATATGCATATTATAATGTGATGGCAGTTACTAATCTGAAAGGCACAGAACCTACTGCCAAGACATTGGTTGTTGCATGTTTCTAGAATAAATGTTCAAACAAATACCTGACATTTCTTATCTGAAATAAGCAATGCCAGTTCAGCCAGGAATCCCAAGTGCAGCATTGGCTCAGCAATGATTCACCTGAGCCACTGCCCCAAGGTATTACATGTAATTTGTTACAAAACTAACTGGAACTGGAACAATAAAATCTAAATTGTTATTTTCATGCAAACTCCAGGCACATGAATATATGAATCAAAGATAAATAAATATTGTTGTCGGGTGTTATTCATGTCTGTTTCAAACTTTTTATTTACTGTATGAACAGCAGACAGGAATGGTTTAATTATATTTCTTAAGTTTGGGTTACTTACCACATGAATAAAGAAAATAGGATTAATATCAGAGTCCATGTCTCTGTGGAGAAGGAAGTAAAGCACCACATTTTAGTTTCTAAATAAGACCGCTACTGACTTGTTTTTCTTTACAGTACCTTTGTCAGCTCAGCTGGCATTTCTTTAGATAAAAATGGGAGCATGAGTTGGTAAGTGGTGCATAAGTACAACAAACAACAAAGATATGAGCTTAACATAGATATGGGTAGACAAAGCATTTGTGTATCTGTCTGTTTATGGCTACTGTGATGGCATGGAAACTCAAATGAGGCCATTTTTATGTAATAGTACATTTCCTATCTCAAATCTGTAATTTATCTGTTGATTACTCTTTGTGACATGGTTGGATGAATCGTTTGAATAATCTTATCCTTCTGTAACCATTCAATGTCCCAGCTAATTAATATATAGTATGTGTTAAAATGCATTACAAGTTGGGTCCTCCATTTATCTCTATGTTTAATTCATACTGTTTATGCAACAGTGTAGGTATCTTAGAGTGCTCCCACTGTTTAACTTTTATCTATGCTTTATTACTTGAAAGGCCTTGTTGAATAAACTATCCATAAATCCATAACAAGTACCCTTGAATTTTATTAAAATAATGCACCATACTGTACACACTGAAAGGTTTTGAAAATAAAAGCTCTTCTCATCCATACATGCATGTCTTTAGATTGTTAAAATGCTGGAAAAAGAAACAAGTATAACTTCAAAACAGATCGGAATCAACATTTAAAGGTGCTAATGTAAAACGGACAGCCAGCGTTAAAAAATGGGTACTGCAGTTCAAATTCAAAATACCTGAGTTGTATCCCTCCGCCCCCTCCTCCACAGAATCTAAACTAACGTGACGAACAAGATCAGCGCAATCATGACAAGTGAACCGTGTTTTACTACTTCTATGGTGATGGAACCGTTTAGAAGTTTTTTTAGGTTGTGTAGAATCTCTATGATCTCGTTCGTTTGATTGCTCCTTCCATGGCTGTAGCGCGCTGGGTTTGTGTTTTTACAGGTATGCCTGTAAAAGGCTAGTTCTTTCCCCAGCTTCCAGGCTGGTTGTTATCCTAGCTCTCAGACTAGCATGTCCCCTAGCTTTCAGGCTAGCTCCCCTAGGGCCCCGGTTCTTGCCCCTAGGGCTCAAGTAGTTGCCCCTAGGGCTCAAGTAGTTGCCCCTAGGGCTCTAGTGACAGCCCCTAGCCCTTCGGGTCCAGGGTGTTAGCCCCCTAACCAGAGCTCCCCGTCGCAGGTTTAGGGCCTCCCGTCACAAGAGGGCAGACGGTCACAATATGGCCGACTCGCCGCAGCCTGCTCCACGCCGGGCCCCGCCGCAGCCTGTTCCACGCCTGGCCCCACCTTTGCCTGCTACACGGCAGGTTCTGCCACAGCCTCCAGCTGCCTGCTCTCCACTGCCACAGCCTCCAGCGGCCTGCTCTCTGCCGCCACAGCCTCCAGCTGCCTGCTCTCCGCCGCCACAGCCTCCAGCGGCCTGCTCTTTGCCGCCACAGCCTCCAGTGGCCTGCTCTCCGGCATTACAGCCTCCAGCGGCCTGCTTACCGCCACCACAGCCAGCCCTCCAGGCCGAAGCACCAGGTCCGCTCACCACTGAGCCTCCCTTTGCTGCTGACCTGGAGGTCCTGCTCCTACCTCCACCACCGGGCTTCAAGGATTTGGAGCTCCCTGCTCAAATGCTGCCAGGGCTCTCAGAACCCCTGTCGCCAGGGCTCCTGGCCACCCTCCCCGTGACAGGGCTCCCTGACTCCCTGCCACCAGGGCCCGCTGTTTTGAAAAGCCTCCCACCGGGCTAACTGCACTGCCTTTCCCCGGGCTACCCGCACTGCCCTTCCCCAGGCCCTTTCCACTGCCGGTCCCCGGCTCCCTGAACTACCTGGCCCCGGGCCCTCACTGCTTGTCCCTTGTCTCACTGTCCCTCCTGACCCCGGGCCCTCTGTTCCTCCAGACAGGGCCTGCAAGGCCTTCTCTGCAGGCCCAAAGATAATCAGAATCAGAAATATATTTTTGCACATCTTTAATGTATTTTTTCATTAACACTATATATATTTTACAAAGTTCATTCCAAGTAGTCTATAAGGTAATTTCATTGCTACAGCACGTTATTTTCAGTTGCCTTGCTTTTAGCGCAGCTCATATAAATGAAAGCTTTTATCCAATAAGATTTTTTCATCTGTGTTGTCTCCAGGTAGATTGAGGTATTCAGAATTCAGAGTGAATACCGTCTGCTGTTGAAGCACATCAGGACCATGTTGTTGATTTTCATATTTTTAACCAATCAGATTTCGACTTTACCATGTTGGGTGTGTTCTTTGACCAACTAAAGTGTTTCTGCAAGCCTTACGTCAGCATCGTTTCTGTTGCTGGTAGGAGTGGCAGTTCAATAAAGTTCAATAAAAAAATGTAAAAAAAGTTCGCCATCCGAACAAGAACTAGCTTACACCCGTCTCTGATTTCTTTAAACTTTTAATTTTTAGATTGTTAGATTTTTTACTTTTAGCAGAATGGCAGATGGAGGTGAAGATGTAGCTTTGATGGCGAATATAGGACTGGGCAGGATCGACTCTCAGCACAGGGCAAATACTCTGTACTTGTATAAAGGTTCTTAACGGGGCTTAGTGCATGTACTGTATTTGTATTCAAGCAGGGGGAGATAAAAAGACACACTTCATCCTGGCGCCAGGCCTGTTAATACTTGTTAATTATTACTGCTTGCTTGTTTTAGATCACTACTGGTGTGAAGCATGTTCAGATTGTACATATATAAGGTCTATGGTTCAGATTGAGTTGTCTTAGCGGGCTGTGCCTTTGAGTGTACGTGGTAAACCTGCATGTTAAATAACCTTTATCGAGTGGAATAAACTTATCTTCACTATGAATATGGGGTGCATTATATGCCGAATGACAATAACCTATAGCCCTAGACTGTCATTGTGAGGTTATTATAATGCGTTTTAATTTCGGGAAGATAGTAAAAGCCTAGGTGTAAAATGAGAAAAGGTGATGTTAGAAATCCGAGGATGCCGACCGCCGGATCTCCTGTATGCCAGAAGGGGGAGCCCCCAATGTGCCGCTCAAGCGCCACGACCCATGGGACGACCCAGAAAATGCAGCGCTGATGGAACTCTCGCAGGAGATTAGGGTCCAGGACATACTGAGCTGGCACTCAGAACTGCTCTTCTGGGCCATACCCTTCCCAGTCCAAGTACTAGAGGCCACCACATCAAATCCAGGATGGACTGGACAGCATACGCTAGCCCATTCTCGACCTCCAACAGCGTAGGGATGGTCCCCAGCACCCTGGCTTCAATCAGGGCCTTCCACCCTGGCCTTAGAGACAAATGGAAAGATATTCATGTGCATGGTGGAAGGGAGTTGCAATCTAAGTTACCTCATTCACTGTCCTCAGGACTTTGTATGGCCCCACAAACTGCAGACCCAGCTTCAAGCAGGGGAGGTGGAGAGACCGGTTCTGGGTCGAGAGCTAGACCCTCTTTCCTGGCTCGTAGACAGGAGTCACCCCACGGCAGCGGTCTGCCTGGACTTTTTGGTGATGGACGGCACATTGCAGATGTACGTGGGGGGCATTCCATGTTTCCTCGACGTGCCAGAAACATTCATTCACCCTAAGGGTATTGGGTCTGGCTTGAATGCCAAGGCTGGAACCCCAACACCTACTGGAAAGGAGTGAGGTTTGCGGAGGAGTGGTGGAGCGAGTTCTGGGCATACTCTGCCCAAGGCAGGAAAGCTGACCCCTCCCCTAGACGGTCCTGGCAGTATGACTACAGGAACCTGCCCAATTTCTGGATCACATGCTCCACCTGCCCATTGGCCTCAGCATGGAACCCGGAGGTGAGAATGACCGTGACCCCCAGCCATTGCATAAAGGCTTTCCATACACAAGAAGTGAACTGGGGCCCACGGTCTAAAACAATGTCCTTCGAGTTGCCATAATGCCAGAAGACATGGGTAAATGGGGCCTCCGTAGTCTGCAGGGCAATGGGTACACCGGGGAAAGCTAGGAACCGGCAAGCCTTGGAGTACCAATCCATAGCAACCAAGATTGCAGTATGACCCTCAGAGGGAGGGAGATCCGTAAGTCTATGGACAAATGTGACCATGGTCGTGGATGGATTGTGGGAGGCATTCATTTCCCTGCAGGAAGGTGTCTCTGTGCTTTAATCTGGATGCACACTGAGCAAGAGGAAACATAAACCCTCACATCCTTTGCTAAGCATGGCAACCAGTACTGGCCAGCCAGACAGTTCATTGTGCGGCCAATGCAATGACCGGAAGATGTGTGGGCCCAGCACAGGAGCCTGTCTCGGACTGAGACCGGCATGTACTGGCGATCAGCAGGACATTACGCAGGCGCAGGGTCCGTGTGCAATGCCTAGTGAATCTCGGTATCCAGCTCAAATACCACTGGGGCCAATATACAGGCCCCTGGAAGTATTGTACTTTCATCTACTGGCCTCTCCTGTGAGTCATGCTGACGTAACAGGGCATCAGCCTTCACATTCTTGCTGCCCAGAATGCATGACAGTGTAAAGGTGAACCTGGCTAGGAACAGAGACCACCTAGGTTCAGTCTCCTCACTTCCCGGATGTTCTCGAGGTAACAGTGGTCAATCCAAACAAGAAAAGGGTGTATCGCACCCTTGAGCATGTGCTTCTATGCCATAAGAGACTTGACAACAGCCAACAGCTCATGATCACCCACACCGTAATTTCATTCAGTGGGTGTCAGCTTCCTTGAGAAAAAGGCACAAGGGCGGAGCTTGGCAGGCGTACCTGACCATTGCGACAGATCCTGCCCCCACCCCACTCTCGGGAGCATACACCTCCACCACGAATGGTAATGGCAGATCAGGGTGAGCCAACAGAGTAGCTGAGAACAACAGGTGAAACCTTCAGTGAGGTGATAGCCCTTTCTGTCTCTGAATTCCAACGCATCCTGGCTGGCCCCCGCTTCAACAGTGAAGTGATTTGAGCCGCAACCTTGCTAAAATCACGAATTAATCTCCTGACATGATTTGTGAACCCTATGAACCTCTGTACTACCTTTATTGTAGTTTGGGTCATCCTATTGCGCACAGCACCAATGTGGTCCACTTCCAACTCCACCCCTGCCAAGTAGATGCAGTATCCTTGTGTTACGTCACCAGTGTTCTGGGTTCGTTTTGTTGCTTGTCTTTTCCTCTGTGTGTGTTTTGTACCAGGTAAATTGGTTCCAGTTCCAATGGCAAAAGCTGATTGGTGGGATCTCCTGCTGATTGGGAAGTGGAACCCTGTCCACTCGTCAGTGGCTGCAGCTGACTGGAAGACTACAAAAGGCCCAGTCTTAGTAGCTCTCTGTTTTTGCTGTTTGGTTTGTACCCTGTATGAGATCAGGAAATTTGACATCAGTACATTCAGAGTATTTGTGATATTGTTTTAATTTAATTGTGTGACATAAATTGTACTGTTTTTTGTGTAGCAGCAGGAGGGAGCAACTTTGTATTTTTGTACACACTTGTTATTGTTATAATTTGGGCTAACTACCTTTTTACCTTATGTTCTAGGGGGAAGGGGAAAGCAATTGTGCATAGGCAAGAGGCCCGTGGGCATACATCAACGTTAAAGTGTTTTCCTGTCTAAATACACTAGGTAAGACCTGGGCAGACCACCCCCTGTATTTTGGGTAGAGCGCCAATCCTACGGTGCTAGTTAGGTTAGATGTGTTTGACAGGTAACATGTTAGAGTTGGTTTACTTTCTTTGCTTTGGTAATGCCCTTTCTCCCAAACGTTATTATTATTATTATTATTAGTAATAAAACCGTGGCTAAATAAAAGCATGTGTTACAACGCTAACGTTCTGTGTTTTGTCCTTTCTTACACCTACGATCCCATACCTCTTTTGCTGGCTACCGGTGGTCCTTGAGCAGTGGAATATTAGGTCCCCCTCCTACGGAAGCTAGATTGTAACACCTAGAAACAAGACGGACTGCTGGAGGAATATGTACTTTTCAGTTTTGATGTATAAGTCATGCTCCAACAGTCTTTCAAGTGCTCAGTGGACCAGGGCAACATGTTGCTTGCACATGGAAGTGTACACCAAGATGTCATCGATGTACACCACACCATGGCACAACATGTCCCAGAAGATCTTGTTCGCAAATGATTGGAACACTGATGGAGAATTCATAAGACCAGATGGCATGACCATGGTACTCATAGCGCCCAGTCATAGCGCTAAACCCTGTCTTATGCTTGTCACCCTCTCAGATATACATAATTGTAGGCACTCCTGGGGCTAAGTCACTGCATTGCAGGACAAACTACTACATCATGATAGTCAGTGCTTAGAGCCTCTGGCTTTACCCTGACCTACGGAACGAGGCAGTGCAAATTGGCATAGCTTTGCCCGGAATTTGGGTTAGATAAGCCAAATCATCTATCTTTCAACATTGCTCTCCAGCGATTCCTTGTGTGCATATGGTGCACCTGTAAATTGAATCACATAATTGTCATATGATTGTACACTACAGTCTTCAAAAGTCTCGTCAGGATCATGGATGCCAAATGCTGGCTTGTGGACTCCTCTGCCTCCAAAAATCCCATGAAATGTTCCCTGATATGGGGCTCCTCCATCAGTGACACCACTCTAATGTGACCACTCATAACTGTTCTGTGTGCTTATATCTGGGGTGCAGTCCAGAATTACTGAAAAAACGTTGCTTGCTTGATGTCATCCCCTTTAGCGGATATGATTTTCCTGCTCAACAAATCAATCAGCTAATACTGCACATGATGGCCTAGGTAGCTGTTGTGACTTCCTGTTCCTCTTTTGACATGGTTAAGGTTATGTTTCATAATGGGAACAAACCTGGCCATAAGTTCAACCTCTTTGAGAAAATTCCCATTTGATGGGACAATCAAACAATGTTTCTGTGTGTTTTCCCTTAGAGCCACATTTCAAACTGCCAGTGACTGCACGATAGCAGTGAGACGTGTCAGCACGTGTCAGCACTGCTCTCCATCTCACACTTTCATCCTCCAGAAGTGCCATCTCCAGCTTATCAATAGTTTTCCCCGTTTTTAACCTTACTGACAGTTTTGAGGTGTTCTGGAGTGTTTTCATGTGATGTGAGGTAGTTACTCACATGTTTCCAATTTGCCATTCTTGCACTTTTCTTTCCTTTTGAAACACAATTTGCAGCAGAAGATGTTCTTTACTGTATAAATCAGCCAACTTCTTGCCATCTTTTCACCACTTACTAATGTCTTCTTAAAATATTGGAGGTGGTAACTTCTCCCATCACTCTCATTCCTACGGAAAAAAAGCCAGGTGGCACCTTACTTGGTGCTCTGTGAACAGCTCATTCTGAATCCTGTCAGTCAGATGTGAGGGCCAGTTGACAGATAGCATGCATATTGCATATTTTCTGTTAACCCAATGAACCTCATTTCAATGCAATTGCTGATCCAAACATCTAAAATTATATGAAAATCATGGAAATTGTCAGGGGTGCCTAAACTGTTGCATACGACTGTAAGTGACATGGAATGTGGCAAGTTTGTTGGTGCCAGATGGGCTGGTTAGAGTATATCACAAAGTGCTGATCAACTGGGATTTTCGTGCACAACCTCTCTAGGGATTACAGAGAATTGTTCAACAAATGTACATTTTATTTACTCAAAATAAAGTTTTTATTTTATTTATTATTTCACCTTTATTTAACCAGGATAATCGATTGAGAAAACGTTCTCATGTGCAATTACGACCTGGCCAAAATAAGGCACAAGGCAACAAACATTAAGTTACGCATCAAGTACAAACCTTCAGGTAAACTGTACATTCAGTGCAAATATGGTCTAAGCACAGAGAGTTAGATTATTGTAATGTAAAGTGGCAGTACAAGAGAAATAACACTGGGATAGGTAACATGATGAACATGGCTGAAAGCGGTAATATGCAAATAAATAAAAATTATCCAAAATAAATAACAACAGCCATTCCAAAAACAAGGATTCACATCCAGCAGGTATAAAGCAAGACACAGGGAACAATAACCAACAATGAAACATTGCACATTCTGATGGGCTTAAATACATTAACTGATTGGTAGTAATCTAATGCACCTGTGTGTGCAATCAAGCAATCAGTGCATAGAGGAAAAAGGCAGCATTCTGAACTGCCCTGATCTAAAACAAAACATACACCTGTATGGGGAATATAACATACAATAGAGTAACAGGATATGTCCCTACTGAACACAATGATACATAAGGGAAATAAGATGCAATTTCAACATAAATAAAAGGCACAAACTTGCTTAGCCTAACTGCTGCCCGCAAACATAGACTTGAATAGCTCATACAAAACTTAGATGATAACCCCCTCTAGTACTCCGGGGAGGAGGAGCGCCGGACCGGACAGGGACCAGGGGTGTTCGTGACATTATGGCATACCTTTAGCCTTTTCTTATCTCAACAAAAGTAAATTGTCTGCATTTTGTCCTCTGTTTTCTCTCTCCTTCATCCAAAATCTTGGTTGTAAGATGGTGAGTGTTAATTTACTTTTTTAACTGTGTCAGTTCTTTGCCACAAATGCATTATTGGTAGCCTTTTTAGCAACATTTTGGAAATATACTGTATATTACATTTTATAAAGACTTGTTTTACAATCTGCTTGTCACGGACGCCCTCTCCTGGGGACACTGAGTTGGTGCGGCCAGCTCTTATTGAATCCAAGACCCAGGTGTTTGTAAGTTTTGTGTCTGTTTCGGTTTCCCTGACTTTTTATTGCATTCCATTTAAACACCCAATGTATTATCCTGATCACAGTCAACATGCACACCTGACTTATGTACACAATCTGCATTGACTGTCTCTATTTAAATTCTTGTTTTTGTCATGTTGACTGTTGGACAGTGTTTTACTGTGAGTAGCTGTACGTTGTGTTCAGAGCCGCAGCTTGTCAACAGGCTCTGAAAAGGCTTGGGACCCCAGGCCACTAGGGGGCCCAGAGAGCTGACAATCGGCTTACACTGTATAATATAATGGTGACGAATGCTGGTTTTGACGGGCCCTCTGCTAATTTTTGCCTAGGGCCTCAAAGACTCTAGAATCACCCCTGGTTGTGTTGTTCCTTGTTTTGATTCAGAAATATAGTGTCTTTGACCCACTGGGTTCCTTTTGTTTTTGTAAGTGTGTTTTTTGACAGTAAACACCTTTCATTTTCAACTCCTTTGGGCTTGTCTCATTTTCTCCCTGCACCTGCATACAAAACTGTTACAGTATGTCCAACCTAACAGACAGGAGACAGCGAAGGAGAGGCACGACGGACCAGCACGGGTAGAACCAGGAGCGTATTACGACCTGGTAGGGGAGGACGCCTATTTCGATGAGCTATCTCATATCTAACAATGGCATGTAGACAACCCCATTCAAAGTTTGGGAAATGTGACAGTACCCCCTTTTCCACAATCTAGATGTGATACCTGGCAGAGGAAGATGGCGGCAGGATTTAGAAAACCATTGCACAATGAACCGGATAGTGGTATTAACCTGTGAGTGTAATTGAATAGGGAGGTGAAAGCCCTTTGTTAGCAAAACCTAGCAAGCGCTACAACGCCTTAACTGTTGGTGTCAGCTAATTACGCGCAGCATCAATGCGCAAACTCTCCATTTCCAGAATATGAGATGCAAAACACAAGAAAGGATCCATTTAGCTGGAAGAAAAGGAAACTGCTCAGCTTTGAAATACAAGTCATGGTCCAACAGTCTCTCCAGTAATCTGCGAAAATTCTTATAGACCAAATAAATGTAGACCACTGTGCCCAGCATTTCCCTGAAGATCTCATTCACAAAGGCCTGACCAAATACTCATCGGATTGTCATTGTGCTAAACATTATTTTCCATTTCAGATATAAACAAGGTTGCACGCACACCTGAGGGCTAATTCCTTGAAGAAATGCGCCCCATGCATTTTCTCTGTAAGTGAGGTAGTAAGGGGAAGTGGAACTCTGAAGCCCATATGTAGCTCCTCCAGGATGTCGCATCCATACATGCTGACACAAGAAGGTTTGCTGTTTCTCTGAGAGCAGGTTCACATTGAGCACATAAGACAGAAGTGAAATTGTCTGGAGAAGCCGTGGTGAATGCTATGCTGCCTGAAACGTATTCCAGCATGACCGGTTTGGCGGTGGGTCAGTGATGGTCTGGGGAGGCATATCGGTGGAGGGTCGCATAGACCTACACATGCTAGCCAAATGTACCCTGACTGCTGTAGTAGCTGGATAAAATCCTCACACCCATTGTCATACCTTACGCCGGTGCAGTGGGCACTGTGTTACTCCTGGTGCAGGACAGAGTGTGTAAGCAGTTCCTGGATGACGAAAGCATTGATGCTATTGACTGGCCCTCACGTTCCCCATACCTGAATCCAATTGAGCACCTATGGGACATTATATATCAGTGCATCCGTCTCCACCAAGTACATTTGCCAATTTAGTCACTCTCTTATCCAGAATAACTTACAGTATATACAGGCAGAGGCGTCATGCCCATTGAAACCGAGGGGGCACGTGCCCCCTCAGATTTTTGAGCCAAGTGGATTTTCTTTTTAATATCTGTATTTGTGTTTGCGTGTGTTATGCACACTGTGCTCCCTTAAAAAATAGGTGCATGACGCTTCTGATTACAGGGACATTACTCCTGGAGCAACTTAGGGTAAAGTGTTTTTTCCCCAAGGACACAACAACAGTTTGGAATCAAACCAGCATCCTTCAGACTACAAGTCTGACTCCATAACCAATCAAATCAAATTCAATCAAATTAATTTTATAAAGCCCCCCAGGACATCCCCCAGGCCACCATTCGCCGTCTCATCAGGAGCATGCCCAGATCTTGTCGGGTGTGCGTACAGGCACGTGGGGCCATACATACTACTAAGTCACATTATGATTTGCTGTGATGAAATTCACGCAAATTGGAACAGCCTGGGATTTCAATGGCTTATTTAGATTTTTTATATGAGTTTGAATACAGCCCTCAATCGGTTGGCGATTTTGGTTTGCATTAACTGTTGATATTACACAATGTACAGTAAATGTACAGTACATTTTTTTAAGTTTAGTATGTTTTGGTCATTGGGACCCTGTGATTTGCGTGTTGCCTTAATTATGTTGAGCAGTGTAATTTCTCTTTCAGTTAGCAGCTGCCAAAAGCTGTAGAACATTTATTTCATCTTATTTTTAAAATCAAAAAAGGCAGTTTAGTTTTGACCATTTTCTTACTACAACATGCATATTTTGCCACTCGAAAAGGAATTTTTTTAAGGACATGATGAATTGTGCTTCCACTGTGTTTGTGAATATATGGATTATAGGCCATGTTTTTTTTACAAAGCACTGAATAGTTTAGGTAATCATTATCCCATATGTAGTTTATTGGCTTTTTAAATATCAAGCAATACAGTTTTTACAGCATTTGTGAGCTGGTCAACAGGAAAAAGAATGTAGTTACATTTTTATGGCTCACATTCTAGAAATTGTACCTGTAAATGAGCCAATGGAATATTTTTAAATTATTAACTTGAACTATGGCCAGTTGATCTTGACAAAATCTCACTCTTCCCTGAGAACAACCAACCGGCCTGTCAGGTTTCTGCAAATCATATTTCATGCTCTCACATATTGTCAGCAGTCTGAGTAACACATGCACCTTTTATTTAGGACAGGTGTGGAGTGTTCATTTGCTGTTCGAATACATTGGCTAAGGGGCATAACTCCGATTTCAATATCATCGTTATTAAGAGTAATTCAGAAGTGGCTAAACCTGTAAGGTTACCAACCTAGCTTATAAAGGCAAGGGAGAGTGAGAAAGAGAGAGAGACACACACAGGAGTTCTGAGGCAAATGCCTCAAGTGTCTACCTTGACCTAATGAACATGTACTAGCAGTTGACATATCACCACATTCTCATAGTTTATAACAACAGTTACTATTTGTCACTCTACAACAAATATATTTTATCTGCATGGAGAACACTAACATAATAACACACTTGTGTACATTTTACTAATACTTATCTTTCTAAAGTGCATAGCATTTACCCCAAATAGTTCAGGGTGCTACTAGGATATGAAGCATACCCTAGCTTAATATACCTTACATCTGTGAAAGACACATTTCTACAGAATTTCTTCGTTCACTCCCTTTCAGACCTGTTTCAGCCCCTGATTCACTAGCCACGCCCAGCTTTAGCATTTTTCAGGCGTGAAGCGAAATACAAAATGTAGATATGAATGTAATCTCTATCTCTACATCGGCCACCAGGGGGAGGACTGACGATGTTACAACTGAGACTGTCCAAATAACACAGTTAGCCACATTTCAGTTTACCAATCACACACGCAATATAACGAAAGTACTTTAAAATGTACAATATAACAATAATAAACGAATTATTGAAAGACGATTGCCTTTCCAGTCATATACAGGGTATTTGATTTTTACACAAGGTATGCCTATGTTTTCTGTTTCGTGAGCATGTGCATAGAATACCGAAAAAGTGTACAAGATATCGGCATAAAAGCATACAGTAAATCTTGAAAAAGTATCATATTCTACGTATTGTTTTGACAGCTGAGAGCAGGGTAGAAATTACTACGAAGCCTTACGTAGACTTATGCACAGATCTCGGATCAGTTTACCCTCTAATTTCTACAATAAGAATTTCGGTGTACAACGAATAGGCTACATGATCTTAGATCAGCGTCTAGACGCAACTTCACCCAGCTGAGTGTGAGAGACAAAGAGCTTATCCCGTAGCCGGCTACCCGCTGGAGCGCATTTCTCCCTGCCCCCAACTGCTAAACCCGACTACCATTGGTCATAATGTTCAAATACGCCCAACACATAGGCTGTATTCCATGTAAGAGACACGAGTAGGCCTACTTATTCTTCGACACTGGGATAACACTGGGTAGTCACGTTGGAATATATTATTTTTTTATTTTAACATTTACGTTTTTACGCTGTTTGAAATTGATGAAGCCCTGATTAACGCATGAAGGTATGTGCAGTGGTTGTATGACACTAAGATTACCATAGCTTCTTTCATGCTATTTGGATGTGCGTGATTTGAGCAAGTGAATGTGGCTGATTAAAGCTGACTACACAGACAGGTACAGTCCTGCCAAGTTGCCAACTGAAAGAATAGGGCAGAAAACTTCGTTACCAGTAGTTTAATAACATGTTAAATTTGATTTAGCCCAATATTTAGTTAATCTAGGATTGTATCTTCTCTATAAACAACAAATCTATATCTAAAAGCAACGGAGTGAGGTGCAAGAACCAATCACTAACTGTTTGTATCCACGACGCATCGCGGAGTGCCTGGACATCGCTTAGCCGTGGTATAGCCTATTGGCAATGATCACAACACCCTGACATGTCTTATTGCGCTCTTATCAACCAGTTTTCAACATACCCGTTGTATAGTGTCTCATATACCAGGGCTAACATCTAATCAGTATTCGGAATTCAAACCACACAGTAAATGCATATTACACTTTTGATGTGTTAATAATAGCTATCCTGCGCATCATTTTTAATGGGCCAAAAAGGACCGTAAGAATAGGTAAGCATACTCCACCATCTATTTCCATTTTGAATAGGGTAAACAAATGAACGTGGTCAAAAGGAATTAGTTTTATAGTGTTATAAGAAAGGACAAATATGAACTGAACCATTTGTTTTTTCCACCTGCTACAACCAACCCATGTCTCAAGGAACAATAGCTATAATTATTAATTCGATATTGAGTTATTGAGTAAATAAGTTGTTGTGACACAAGTGGACAACATATATTATTAGGTTTGCTTCATTTGAAGCAATGGATCCAGAGCTACAGGGTGAACCAATGGATCTGTGTTGATTTAATTGTCATAGTGTGAGCCGTTTCCCTCCTGTTAGGATTTTTCACAGTAGAATTGTAGTGAATTGTGTGTATATGACTTGTTCAACACACAACAGCGAGGCGAGAGTCCTGGAATGTTTGTATACAAATTCAAAATTTATTTTGAAAAACAAATAAAAATGTATGCATTAGTAATAATAATTAATTCAACTTATATAGCACTTTTCAAAGTACCCAAAGTGCTTTACACAGTGAGGGGGAAAGCCCACCTCATCCAACACCATTAGTTATTATTGTAATTATAATATAATGCATTTATGATTTAGAGTTATGTGAACAAGTAGTGTTATATAAGTAAAAGGCATATTTTTTTACTGAAGTTGTTTTCTATTTCTAATTTAGGAGAATGCAAATGTTACTTTCTACATGTCAAAACAGGACATGACTGAAAATGATCAGGGACCACTGGTCCAGAGTGTGTGTTGTTTTTCTAATGAAGACATTAATTGGATGAAGTCATGAGTGTTTATCCAGGTTTTACTATACTTGTAAGCATAGGGGTAAGGTTTATGGTAAAACATCATTTGTATTAGTGGTCAGTATATATTAAGTATGCCACTCTTTTACAGAATCAGTAGTGATAACTGGGATTCAGGGATTATCACTGCAGGACAAATTCCAGGGAGAGCATAGCTCAGGAATATGGTAACAATATGGTTTTCAATGGAATCAGTGGGGAGTAAAGGTAATGTGTCTTCAGTTTAGGAATTCCAATTTATGTGGTAAAGATCCTGCTATGAATGTAAGACTGACCTACACCATCGCTAAAATATCAACTAGATCGAATTATGACTCTTGTCATTGAAGGTGAATACAAAAAAAGCCAGCTGTTCATCCACATAAGAAATAATATGAGATAAATGTGTCTGGATAGTATGTTGATTCCACACATGTACACAATTTTGGTTGTGACCGAGGTGTCAACCTCAGAATGCAGTGACGATTGTGTGGAGAACAAAATGCTCCTGCGCAGGGATGCAGTAATGTAGGCCACACAAACAAGGTTCTCCAATAGGAAAAATTATACACATTCATCTTATTGCATTGGCTAAAGAAACATAGAAAGATAGCAAAAAAGAGAATAAGACAGACAGACAGACATACATAAGGGAATTTGAGAGAGGGAAAGAAAATAAATATGAATGTAGGACAGGAATACTCTTGACTGTGTGTCCACTGTCCACATAGTTCCCATGGCAGCAAGGGCCTGTGGTCTGTGACACATTGCTCATGTTAGAGGTGCCTGGGACACATGGACTTCTAAAACATATGATTCATTTTCTGAGAAAAAAAGGATCAAAAGCCACATAGAAATATAGTGAATGTGAACAATGGAGAGTGACAGACTAATTGTAAGGGGCAGACAAATGTATTGTTGGTCAGTCGTTTGGACAAATGCCTCATCTCTCCTCTCTGACAGAACTCTCTGAGCTGTAGTGTAGTGTTCTCTTCCTCTTTATTCCAATCCTGTGAGCAGTCAGACACAGCCTTTCTCAGAGTCTGAATGGACAGTCAGAGAGAGAGCAACCAAATCTCAGTCTCATTCTCTATTTGCCTCAGCCCCAGGGACTTAACATGCATTTATGATAATGACTTCCTGTTTGGAACCCTGTGCACAACCCTGCCAACCCACAGACCTCCACTACTGTCAACTAAAGGACTGTATGTTGGTGTGTGTGTGCATTCGGTTTTGTGTAATGCCGTAATGTAAGTGTCCATTTATTCTGTCTCCATAATCACTGTTCAGAACTGGGGCTGAGCATTTTAAAAAGCAGTAAGCACTGTTCTGAACAGTTGTCTCCTTATTGCTATGATGACATTTTCTACTTCTGAAGATGGATGTTAGCAAATAGA
>JACXGM010004143.1:27313-39127 GCA_016801145.1 Umbra pygmaea | reverse complement strand
TGACACTGTTTTCCAGCTTTCGGAATAACTTGTGCAACAGCTACAAAAAAGAGCTATGGAGCGACATAGCAAGGCTGCCTCCGGATCAGGCCAAGAGTGTATTGCTGCAGCCTGGAGCCTCCCGTCTAATGCCCTCTCGTCTCATGCCCTCCCGCCTGGTGCGGTGCCTGAGCTTCTACTTTTCAAGCTAAAAGCTCACATCCGGTCCGCTATTCTTCCTACTTTTGTGTTTTTTAACTAAACAGTAATTGCAATCACACAAATTAATAAAATACTTTATAAAAGTCAAAAAGTTAAAATCGTATTTTACATTAGTTTAACAGCAAGGTTTCAAAGTGGTTAAGGTTAGGGTTTGGGTAAGGCTTATGGTTAAAATATATTTATGGCTAAACTTGTTAATTTAACAATTTAAACGACTTTCAATTGATTGCAATAAACAAACTCACGAATTTCAATGTGACTTAATATGAATTCACATGTGAAAATAATTCAGAAATCCGTATTTTTGCCCGTCTGAACTTACCGTTTGACACGACTGGGCATGAGACGGCAGGGCATGAGATGGGAGGCTCCAGGCTGCAGCCATACCCGACTCGATCAGGCACACCAAGGTCCTGGCAGGACGTCAGGAAAAATCTCAAAAGTGCTTAAGTTTTGCCGAATAAAACAATTGACATGGACTAAACGGCTCCGCGGCCGGCGCAGACTTTGATTCAATACAAGGACACGTTGGATCGCTGCCATAGTTGGTCGCTTACTGGACACCACCATGCTTACCCATTTATAGATCTTAGCCATTTAGAGCCAAATTGTTTGCCAGACTTTAATTATCAAAAGTGATTGCCAATTTAAACGCTTTAAAGACATTACGAAGTTGCCTAGGCTAATTACTACACATTAGTTCTGATACCAAATAAAGTCAATTTCCTAAATAGGCCTGTATCCATTGCGAACATATTTTATTATAGTTATAAAATGTCCATAAAATCATCGTTGTAGTGGCGGCGACTAGCGGCTTGAGCTCAAACAACGCTAAGAGAGAGCTTACGAATGGTCCAGACCAACCTTACGAAAGTGTGACTTACAAAAGATATACTTAGCGTACGAACGTTTCGGGAACCGTGCCATTTTAAGAGAGAGGTTAAGGAATAGGTTAAGAACTACCTAGCGATAAGAACGTTTTGGGGAACCGGGCCCTGATTGTTTTCACTCCAAACATAATTTAGAACACCTGATTCTAATAATTAGCTGGTTGATAACCTGAATGAGGCGACATTATGTGTGTTTGGAGTGAAATCCTACAGGAACAGTAGACACCTGCACTATAAACTGTAAACATTTATTCAGGGTGTTGTAAAATTGACCCAACAAACTCAAGAAACATATACTTGAAAATGGGTGTGCATCTTGTGTAAATTATTTTTTACTTTTATTTTACTAAAAGTAACAAACAAATCAGTTTTATCTATTTAATTATATTGTGTAATTTTGTTTCGTCATTTTCCAAGGGATAAGTCTTTACAGTGTATTGACAAATTCAGTGTCCACCTGATCATCAGCTTGTTGGACATCCCATTCCAAAACCATGGCCATTAATAAGGAGTTGCCCCCCCCCCCCATCCTTGCGCCTATAACAGCTGTGAGGTCAGGCGCTGATGTTGAATGAGAAAGCCTGTCTTGCAGACGCTGTTCCAATTCATCCCAAACGTGTTCATTCCATGGGGTTGAGTTCAGGGCTCTGAGCAGGCCACTACAGTTCCTCGACACCAAACTTGTTGAACCATGTCTTAATAAACGTAAAATATAAATGCTTTATGGACGTCGCTTTGTCCAGAGAAGCACAGTCATGCTGGAACAGGAAAGGGCCTTCCCCCAAACATTGCCACGCAATTGTCTAAATGTAATTTTATCCATTAAGATGAACCATTACTGGAACTAAGGGGCCTAGCCCAAACACTGAAAAACAGCCCCAGACCATTATCCCTCCTCCACCATTAGATGGGCTGTCCACATACTTTTGACCATACCTAGCACTAACATATAATGTATGAGCCAACACAAGAGACACATACAGATAAATAAACAGTGGCAAGGTCCATAGAAATAGAACAACCTGTAATGGCGTGGAACTGTGGCACTTTGACTCATGGGTACACTTGTAATGGTTGTCCTGTATCCTATGGATTACTCGGTTAAATGGGTGTGCCCTCTCCATTCATTTAACTTCTATGGAAGGACTGAACACACTTATTGATGAAGTGATAGAGGAGACCAGACCTGGCTCTTTCGCTTGCGTCGGTGCGGTGGACGTTGCTGAGCTGGCCAAGACAGAAGCGGTCACCGCCGGACGGGTCCACGTAGCCATCCACCGTCACCACCGGGCAGCTAGCCGGCACCTTGAACATCTCTCCCACCTGTATGTCCATCTCAAAGTACGAGATGGAGCACCAGAACTCTGGACCTGAAAGCATACACAATGTGAGCAGAGAGAGTTGTGCGTGCGCCTGCATCCACACAGTGTATGTGTCATCTTACCTGGATGATTGGAGACCGGGGGAGGAAATGACGCAGACCCATGATGCTGAGACCCTAAACAAAAACAGAGTTTAGCTGATGACAGGTTAGCCAGCATTTACTATTAATGTCAAAAAACGTAAGCTCAGAAGAGGAACAGAGTACAGAGCCTAACTTACAGAAGTGAGTTGGATGGTGGAGAGGGGGCTGTTGGTGGCCACGCCCATTCTGTTGTTGGGGGCCTACAGGAGTATAGGAGGCTGTGTTGCTGCCTGTCCAAGTGGCTGAATTCCAAAACAAGAAAAACAATTGAACAATAGTATGCCATCAATCTGACAAACCTCCATTTTGTTCCTTCTATTTCACACAAATATTTTACTTCTAAAATATAAGAATTCTTCATGCTGTTAAATTTAATGTTGTATTGCTCCCTAAGTGTTTGTGTGAGTGTGTTTTTGCAGTACTAACTGTGGAACGCGGCCTGTGTCTGTGTGTGTTTGGAGCTGTTGTATCCATTCTGACCAGGAGGAGTCTGTGGAGTCTGTGGGGGCCCGTGTGTCGGGGTGGAGGGGGGCGGCGTGGGGGTCATGGGAGACATGACCTGACTCTGAGGAGAGGCGATCTGTAAGAGTCCGTCGCTGTGGCCTCCCTGGAGAGGCAACATAGAACTGGACGCTAGGGAGGAGAGAAACACTAGAGACGTCATTGGCCCGGTCAGACCCAGGCTGAACTGGTGACCTGAACACAGAACCCAGGAGCGATCTGATTCTGGCATAGCAGGTGTTCGAAAATGAACGCAAGCACGCACATACATACATACAGTACATACAGTACATAAAGACAGTACATAAATACAGTACATACATGCAGTACATATTGGGGTCCGCATTGCGTAGTGGGCTAAGTCGCTGCACTGCAGAAAAGTCTACATAATGATAGTCAGTGGTTCGAGCCTGACTATGGTTTCTTCTGACTTTCCCCGAGCCTCCTTCATGACGCAGCACAAATTAGCATAGTGCTGCCTAGGATTTGAGTTAGATAAGTCAGATTATCTATCCTGCCATGTCACTCTCCAGTGACTCCTTGGGCCCTATCTTGCACCAGGCGCAACGCAGCGCAAAGTCTGAATGCAAGTGTCTTTGCTAGTTTAAGACCGACGCAGTAGTCAATTTCCCATCAGACGCCCGCAATGTTTAAAAAGCAAATGCACCTGCGCCCATATTTGCGCCCATGGGAGTGCTGATCTAACAAGGACGTGTGTTCAGGATGATTCTGGGTGTATTGCTATCTTGAGGCATCAGAAAGTGATCACGCCATTCACCAACAAAAACCTGGTCTAAAGTCAATGGCGCAGTATGTCATTGTTATTTTAACAGGAAATCAGTCAAATGCACCTATGGCATAGGCACAGTGCATGCATACTATGCTTATTGCACTCACATGGAAGTGCAGCAGCACACGAAAATGCAAAAAATTACAAATAAAAATATTACGGTGTAAATCCGCCATCATAATAGCAATGCATGAAAGGCACAAATGTGCCTGACTCTTAAAGGGAATGGGAGATGAATCTCTGATTGGTTTATTGCATGTTACGCCCAAAACACACCTATGAATTAATGAAGACGCTTAGTACAACCCTTTTAGACCATGCGCCTGGCGCATGGACCCTTTTATCTGTCCGGATCGGGCGCCGGTAAATTCAATCGCGGAAGTATAGATCTGACTAAAGACTTTAGTGTTGGGTGAACAGTGCAAAAATATTGGCGTCTCGGTTCACATCTGGTTGGATGAATCATGTGTCGCGCCCACAGATCCGTCCAAGGAGATGCGGAGCTGCCAACAAGGCAGGGTTAGTGGGAATTGGGAAGGGAGGAAAAATCTGGAAAAATTCACAACAAATAAAAAATACATACATACACCCCCCACACACACACATATATACAGTATCTCACAAAAGTGAGTACACCCCTCACATTTTTGTAAATATTTGATTATAACTTTTCATGTGACAACACTGAAGAAATGACACTTTATTACAATGTAAAGTAGTGAGTGTACAGCTTGTATAACAGTGTCAATTTGCTGTCCACTTAAAATAACACAACCATTAAGGTCTAAACCGCTGGCAACAAAAGTGAGTACACCCCTAAGTGAAAATGTCCAAATTGTACAGTAATATAAGTCCAGATAATACATAAAAAAATAGCGTGGCAACATGATGTTAATTTCAGCACTTGTTTAAACTGGCACAGTGCATCAATCTGCTTTGAGTCACATTTGCAAACAGTCACTGATGTATACCGTAGCGGCATGGCTCAAAACATGGTGCTCTTCACTCAATGGAGCCTGTGTGTTTATCTCCTGATGACACCATGTGACGGCCTGGTTATCAATCAGCATGATTCAGTCTCACCCAATCTCCTTCTGACCCTTTGCTTGTGGATCCAGCTTTTCTCTAAACTTTCATCTCTGGCGCTCTGGACCCGGAAACTTCTATTGATCTGGATTACATTCTTCACATCTATGTCATCTCTGCCACATTATCACAGCTTCCCATTTAAAATTTTCCTTCACTAATTGATGGAGATCATATAGCTCACATTTAAGCCAAAAAATGTTAAACACGCAATAAAACCCTGCCACTCTTTAAACAAATACTCACATGGTTTCAAAAATATAGATTGCTGTTATTTTCTTTGGCAATCGTGAGAAATAATTATCATCATTATCTGTGCTAGTAGGCTAAAACATCTTTTTACTGATTATCCGTGGAGACAAAAGCACATCCTATATTAGCAGTTCTGAACTTCTGTAGTTCACCTCATTCATTCATTCACTCAATTCATTACACATTATACAATAACACTGTCATTCAGGGCTTTACATATATTCAAGCAAAAACTACCAAATTTACACCAGCATAATTAACTGAAACTTTTAAATCCAACACTGGTTTGGCCCAGCAAAAGATCCATCAGTCACAAAACAAATACTACAGATACTATGCTGGATTTCAAACCATTACACATGAGTCACTGGTATTGTGTAAATGTATTCGGTGAATCAAGAAAAAACTTTCCAACAGCTCTCGGTCGTACCTGTGGGCGAGAGGGGCATGTTGGGGTAGAGGGTGATGGGCGGAGGGGCGCACTGCGACTCTGGCGGTAGCTGCAGAGGTGGGAGGGGCTGGCCGTAGTGGTCTGGAGGAGGGAGCTTGAGAGCTCCTGAGTGGGCGTGAGGGTGGGGGTGGTCCGACGGGGACATGCCAGGGGGCATATCCATCTGGATGCAGTCATGAATGTACTCCTCCTTGATCAACCTCCCAGGGGGGCCTAGAGGTGAGAGGGAGAGGGCTACCAACAACATGGTATAACTGCCATTAATCACCTGGGTCCAATGCCCCAGGAAGCCATTTGTAGACAGTACAAGGTGAAATGCTGTGTCGTTAATGTGCTTACTATGTACTGCAATAGTACTGTTTTCACACTAATGTGCCACCCTGAACTAAACTGTGTCACCTTGTATATTTTCATATTGTCCTATTCCAGCAGAGTTTCAGCAACTAGAGCAGCTTAGTACAACTTGGTGCGGCACAGCCAGACCCAGTCTTGTGAAATGGGTTTAGGAAAGACAGAAACAGGACTGATTGGACACCAACAAGATAATGTTATATTTAACAGGCTTGCATTCAGTTCATTCCAGTACTATAAATAGATTTAATTAAAAAAAGTACTGTAGATTGACTGTTTTTCATTATTTTGTGTATTCTTTGCAGAGTTGATTTCAGAACCTATTAGGGAGTCTTCAGCCCCACTGACTTTCATCTCAGCCTCTTGAAAATTTTAAGTAATTATTTTCTGAAATCAATTTAATGCCCATGTCAAAAACATTATTGTATGGCAAAACCAGCACTCATCTATCATCAAAGATTTCCTATAGTAAGATAATCCACTGCATTTTTCAATGGAAACCTCCCTCATGCTTCTGTTAGCACAACAAGTTTGAAAATGAGGCAGAGAGGAGTGTCTTATTTTACTACCATCTTAACTATCATGTCCTAAGCAAAGTCGTGTTCCTCCATTTTCACTGGTTATGTATTTCACATCTATCTTACTCTTAATAAAGATTTCGTTGACAAACAAAAAAATTCTGAAAACAACCAATGTTAGCTAGCTAGATTTAACTTGAAAGTGGACAAACGTTTGTAGACGCACTATCCTAAAGCAATGTATCTTTCTCCAAAGATGGATATACAAAATTTGTTCTCATCAAGAGTGGGCATAGATAACTGCAGAAGCCAGATGAAAGTTTAGACTATTGTACATGCATCTTGTATGACCAGATGTATAGTAAGCTGAATTAACCTCTTAAGGATTGGAAATTCTGCGTGAAAAGCATACCCAAAGTTAACCTCTTGTTACTTTAGACCTGAAGCAAGGAGACACATACTGTATGCTTGATATTTTTTGAAAGGAAGGACTTTGAAATTTGTGGGTATGGAAATATAATTTAGAATAAGTGTACAGAGTGAATCTGGCACAAGATGAAGAAAAGAAAATACATAGGTTTTTTCTTTTTTTTTTCTACATCATCTTTTAAATGCAAATAAAAAGCCATATATTGAAAATGGGTCCTGGAAACACTTCTAATCATGTCACCCAAGGGAGGACAACATATGAGTTTTTTTATCGTTTTCACATAACAAATGAATTATACCAACAAAAACAATGCTCCATTTCATTGCAGTGATTCTAATCCATTTTTTAAATCAATTTCTAATGGTACGCTGATCCTTAAGAAGCTGGTTAACTAGCTAAACTGTTAGGTGGACAGGGATACAATCATTTAGGGCAGTGGATCTTAAAGCTTTCTTGGGGACAGACAGCCATTCCATGTACTTGATGTATCCAAGAGCTAGCACAAATTAATACATGTTTCTACTCATACAAGACACTTGGCTCCTTGATTCAGACAAAGCTACTGTAGCTCAAGGACAACAACAAAATTGTGGAATTGCTGCAGGTCCCCAGGAGAGGTTTAAGAACCACTGATTTAGGGAAACAGGGGATACAGGAGACATAGGATACAAGATACACAGGATACAGGAGACAGGAGACATAGGATACAGGAGACATGATACAGGAGACATAGGATACAGGAGACATAGGATACAGGGGAAATAGGATACAGGAGACATATGATACAGGAGACATAGGATACAGGAGACAGGAGACATAGTACAGGGGACATAGGATACAGGAGACACAGGACACAGGAAATTTTGGATACAGGAAATATAGGATACAGGAAATATAGGATACTGGAAATATAGGATAAAGGATCCACTTTGAAGAGGTAGAGAGCACTCTAGTCAGGTCAGAGGGTGATCAGGTCCTATGTTAAATCTGCCCCACTCCCTACGTCTTATAGACAGATATAGGCCTACAAGTAACTAGTGTTGAGTAGACTGGAATACAGCAAGGGTTGTTGAAACAAGATAGTATCATTAGAGTAAAGATAATATGGTACATATAGACTGGGATACTTTAAGACAGGGATACTCCAATCTTACCCTGTGTGGGCCAGGGCCTGCTAGTTCTGTTCTCCCTGATGATTAATTGCACTCACCTGGTGTATTAGGTCTAAATAAGTTCCAGGTTAATTAGCGGGTTGCAATGAAAAAACTGAGTGAAACTAGCTTCGAGGGCCAGAATTGAGTATGTGGGCTTTGAGAGATGTTGAAACAAGCTATTGTCATTCAAGGAATGATACAATTGTACATGTATTGTTGAGAAGCTTGTTGTGCTATGCACATCCTCATTCCCGAAGAGCCAAATCCTAGAACCTCCTCTGATTCTGTGTATTGTATGTGGAACTTCATGTCGTCTTTGCCCGGTTATGCTATATCTTGGCCAGGCCACCATCACAAATTAGGATTTATTTTTAATTGAAATACCTGGTTAAAATAAGATGAAATAAAATAAAAATAAACTTTAACAGTGCACTCACCGGTATTCTGGAGACTGAGACCAACTTAAAAAGATAAAAAGAGAATGAGTGTGAGAAAATGGGTCATCTGCTAAGCAATTGCATCATTTAAATTAGCATTCAATTGTCCAAATAGTACATTTACATTTTAATTATTTAGCTGACAGTTTGGCAGTAAGAAGAGGGACATCACCCTGGGAAACTGGGTAAAGTTCCTTGCCCAAACACACAATAACATTTGGCACAGTCAGGATTCGAACCGGCAACCTTCCTACTACAATTTAGACTCCCTAACCACTAAGCCATCTGATCACCTATATATAGATAACAATGATAAAACATGTCAATATACATTAGGACCAATGAAGTAAGATGAAGGATCCATTCAAGCATCTGAGAGACCTACCAATGCCAGGAGAAACCACTCTCTCATAGTGGTAAGGATTGACACACACATTGTCGTATTTCAGGTCAAAGGCGTATTGGCAGAATTTGACGTGCTTCAGCTCATTCTTGTGCAGGTCAGGCCAGCGCCACAATCTGGCGTAGATCACATGGGGAAACCCTTTACGCCCTGCAACCTGAAAGCAGTGACAGAGAGGGAGACAGAGAGGGAGACAGAGAGGGAGACAGAGAGGGAGACAGACAGGGAGACAGACAGGGAGACAGACAGGGAGACAGACAGGGAGACAGACAGGGAGACAGACAGGGAGACAGAAAAACAGACAGGGAGACAGAGACAGGGAGACAGAGACAGGGAGACAGAGACAGGGAGACAGAGACAGGGAGACAGAGACAGGGAGACAGAGAGACAGAGAGACAGAGAGACAGACAGGGAGGCAGAGACAGACAGGGAGACAGACACGGAGACAGACAGGGAGACAGACACGGAGACAGACAGGGAGACAGACAGGGCGACAGAGACAGACAGGGCGACAGAGACAGACAGGGCGACAGAGCGACAGACAGGGCGACAGAGCGACAGACAGGGCGACAGAGCGACAGACAGGGCGACAGAGCGACAGACAGGGAGACAGACAGGGAGAAAGGGACAAACAAGGTGACGGAGACAGAGAGGGAGTCAGAACTATTAATAATCATATTTTAAAAACCAGAAGCCACTGGATTATCTAATCAGAATGAAATACAGGACAACATACAAACCCTCCAACCCAAATAAAATGGATTGCATTAAACTTTATTGCTGATGTTTTAGAGAACATATAGATATGACCCCCCCAAACACACATACTTCTATGTGGAAATTGTTTAGAACACGTTTACCGGTGTGTCCACAGCAGTTTATTTCTCATGCTCACAATTAGATAAATATATATATCTCTTTTGAAACTTTCTCCAAAACAACATTCTGTTTGAAGCTTAAACATTAAAAGTGGAAAATGATGTCTAACAAGCAAAAAAAACTAAATAGCCCTTTACAATGTGATAAAATGCAGTACATCTTGTTGAGATGTGCATCGCAGGAAAAGCATCAAACTCGACTCTCCGACACCTGCTTTGGAAGTGATTGGACAAGGCCATACTTCCAATGTGGACTTAAAATAATGAGTGAAGAAGAAAGAAAGGTGAAACTGTATACAAATCTGGGAGAACTAAAATAAACCTTGGGAAAATACTTAGCTGTACAAACACCAGAAAACCGAGCCTTTCCTCAGGAAAATATATATTTTTTTACAATAGAAAATGTTTATATCCTGCACAAGCTAACTGACAAACTATTATGTTGTTTTTCAATACTTCAATCCCCAACCAAAAAGGGCCTACAGCAGCAGGAATTCTATCAGAAACTTTGTCCTGGAGCAAAACAGGCTAAACATCATCACCATGGGTAATTTCAACAAAACTGCTAACTATCTCAGAGATGCGACAAAAAATGATTTATATGCCATTTAAAAAACAAGCCATTACACACCATCCCAATTAGAACTTAAATGAAGGCGCTTGCGTGGCATAGTGGGAAAGTCGCTGCCTTGCAGACAAACTATGCCACGATACTCAGTGGTTCGAATCCGGCTTTGGCTTCTCGACTTTGCCCGGGCCTCCAGCACGAGGCAGCGCAAATTGGCATAGTGTTGCCCAGTATTTGGGATAGTCAGATTATCTACCTCACCACATCTTTTTCCAGCAACCTCCTGTGTGCAGATTGGGCCCCTGTAAGTTCAATCACAGAAGCATAGTTGGTGAGTGTAATCATCCCACACATAGTCTGACTAAAGGCTTCCATGCTGAATGAGCATTGTGAAAAGAATCTGCCGGCTCTGTGACATGTGTTTGGATGAACCATGTGAGCACTCCTCACTATCTTGCATCTGTCCAAGGAGTTGCGGAGCTGCAGACATGGCCAGGTCAGAGGGAAATTGGGCAAGACCAATTGGGAAGGGAGAAAAACTGGGATAAATCAAAATAAAGAACAGAATTCTGCAAACACACTCTCACAGTACAATTCAAAGCCACAGATGGTAATTTTACTGTTATTTCGCCAGGCATGTTGGCTAAGCACCAATACTTTTTTGTAGACCCATTGATGAGTAAAATTAAGAAATGAGACATTCCATTCACACCCAACCAGGAGAAATTATTTCTCAAACCTTGCGTCAGAATCCCTGATCCACAGAGAGACGAGCATACAGAAGAGCCTCTAAAGCGAGCTTGGGGCTCGGTTTACAAACACAGACCACAGAGCCTCAGGGCAGCAACACAGTTAGACCCAGGGGCCAAAAAAATCTTACACACTGGTCAAAATATCAAACAAAGTAAAACATGTAGGATTTTAACACTACCGTGCCTTAAACAAAATACACAGTGGCAGAATACCAGACCACTAATCCGGAATCTAATTAGGGCAACACCTTGAATATACAGAGTCAGTGACCATGGCGATGACAATGAGAGAAGACGCTACAGGCAGAACTGGCCCTTGAGAGAAGACAGGCCATGCCCACACTTCCAAACAAACGAGGTGCATTTTCTAATGTCCTGCCAAACGTAAAACCACCTTGGAGAATTCAAGCCACCGTAGCCAATAAGAACAGGCAAAATTGGCTTCTCGGAGTGGCCAGTAGAGTTATTGGGGTGAACAAAATTCAGCTGTCGAAGCTTTATGTTAGGCAGGTCTTAAGGAAGACCCAGGCTATATGTTAAGGAAGACCCAGGCTATATGTTAAGGAAGACCCAGGCTATATGTTAAGGAAGACCCAGGCTATATGTTAAGGAAGACCCAGGCTATATGTTAAGGAAGACCCAGGCTATATGTTAAGGAAGACCCAGGCTATATGTTAAGGAAGACCC
>JACXGM010004143.1:0-27213 GCA_016801145.1 Umbra pygmaea | reverse complement strand
TTGGGAGGCTAAATTTGCATAAATTAATGGCATTAAGCATTTGCTGAGGAACTTATTTCTGGATTTCAACATGAAGTGATCCTTGTACTGTACTGTATTGTGGTCTCTGTGTGGTGTCAGGTATGTTGTTTTATGTAGTATTTGATGGATTGAATGTGTCTTAATACAGTCATATGCAAAGGTTTAGGCATCCCTGACAATTTCAGTGATTTTCATTTATAAATAATTGGGTGTTTGGATCAGTAATTTAATTTGGAACTTAAGGACACAGTAATATTTCAGTAGTGAAATTCGGTTTATTGGATGAACAGAAAATGTGCAATATGCATCAAAATGAAATTAAACAGGTGCATAAATTTGGGCACCCCAACAGAAAAATCACAAATATTAAGTTGAGCCTATTTTAGCAGAAATATCAGACTCTATAGCCTGTAATGAGTGTCTGGATTCTGGATGAAGGTATTTTGGACACTCGTGCAAAGTGCGATGAATTGTTGAATTATGCACAGTGACACCATCTGCAGCAAGATGATTTTGTAGGTCTTTGGAGGTGGTCTGTGGGCTGTTGTTGACCATTCTCACCATCCGTCGCCTTTGCCTCTCCAATATTTTACTTGGCCTGCCACTTCTGGCCTTAACAAGAAATGTGCCTGTGGTCTTCCATTTCCTCACTATGTTCCTCACAGTGGACACTGACAGCTTAAATCTCTGCGATAGCTTTTTGTAGCCTTCCTCTAAACCATAATGTTGAACAATCTTTGTTTTCAGGTCATTTGAGAGTTGTTTTGAGGCCTACATTTTGCCACTTCATTTTGTCAAAGAGAACAACAACTTGCAATTGGCCATATTAATTACCTTTTCTCATGATTGGATGCACCTGTCTATGCTCAGCAAACCAGTTGTGTTCCAATTAGTCAGTGCTAGGTAGTTACAGGTATTCAAATCAATTAATTCGAATTCAATTATATATACTTTAACATTCAGTTCTCACATTTCAAATTCAGTTCAGAAATTCAGATTCACTCTAAAAATTCAAGTTCAGATTTTTACTGGGACAGACATCCGGGGCCTTAAGGAAAAGTAATTGAGTGTTGATGCACAAGCTCGTACACTGACTCCACATCAGTCTGTATCGCATCAGTTTTTACCATGTTGAAGCATGACCAAAGGCAACATTCTCAGGTTTGTATAAATGTATATAATATAAGACAATACTTTACAAGCTTTACAACTGATAGCAGGACTGTTAGATCTGGAAAATTTGGCACATTTTACGTGCTTAAATGAAATTCAATTATTCAAGTTAAACAATACAAATTCAGTTTGTGGTGGCACAAATTTCTGCCCATAATGGTGCCCAAATTTATGCACCTGTCTAATTACGTTTTGATGCATATTGCACATTTTCTGTTAATCCAATTAACCTCATTTCACTACAGAAATATTACTGTGTCCTTCAGTTATTTGATAGATCAAAATAAAATTGCTGATCCAAACACCAAATTATTTATAAATGAAAACCATGGAAATTGTCAGGGGTGCCTAAACTTTTGCATGACTGTATCTAATCAGCCAAACACGTGGCAGCAAGTCAATGCATTTAGGCATGTAGACATTTTCAAGACAATCTGCTGCAGTTAAAACCAAGCATTAGAATGGGGAAGAAATGTGATTTAAGTGACATTGAATGTGGCATTTTTGTTGGTGCCAGACAGACTGGTTAGAGTATTTCAGAAAGTCCAGATCTGGGTTTTTCCCACACATTCACGATTACAGAGAATAGTCCGAAAATATAAATGTCATCAAAATGAAATTGCTGATCCAAACACCAAATTTATTTTAAATGAAGATCATGGAAATTGTCAGGGGTGCCTAAAATTTTGCATACAACTGTACTTGTATACAAACAAATTTCCCCTAGTGGGATAGATAGAATTGACTTGAGACACATATTTCACACATATTATACAGATCTGCAAATAATTTGAAAACAAGTCTAATTGATATACTACCATACATTTTAGGAAAAATACCACAATGTACAACCACAGCAACAAGAAATTTGACCCACTGCCAAGAGCAAATGGCAACCAGAAAAGCACAACAATGTTGTAAACTTAACCAATATATTACAAAATGTACTGTACATACCGAGTAATATACGGTAATAATCGAATTCCCTTGAAGGATAGAATTTGAGAATTTGCACTTATTATTTTAACTGAATCCATGCTTTCGCAATAGAATCACATTTTCCATTCAAATAAGTGGTTTAAATTAAAAAAGCGAGAGAACAATGAGCTCCATAGCGATAAACACAGCACAAATTCAGTCTAGTATTCATTTTTACATTATCTAATATTTACCATAAATATTAGTAAAACAACCTGTATTTTTGTACATTTTTAAGCATCTTGGAATCAGCAGGATTTCAGGCTAATATAATATTGTTAAAATAAATCTAATTAAACCAACACTGAAATACTGTCTGCAATTCTTACTAAAGCAAAAATGGAACCCTGTTGTAAACAATTCTAGGGATTCTTTGGAAGACACAAGAATTAGGCATAACCTTTGTTTACACAGCCTTGGGATAAAGGTTAGCGGTCGAATTATAGAGGTTATTGGGCTGGTGGCCTAGAGGTCATAAGTCACATCTAAGGTCTTGTGATGAGGTAGCACTGCCCTCGACCCAAGATGACATTTCCTGGAAGCTAGTTTGTTCCTTAGTAGACTGTAGTCTATTATAAATCAGAGCTCCCTGCTTGGCCTTCAATTATGAACACATACAATCAATATATAGTTCTAAGCACTCCCATGAGAGCTGCATTGTTTTATAGAGACGTTTTCAATTCAGTCACTGTGTAATTCACACGCTGCTACATGAAGTCACTTTTAGTATGTGATGATGTCACCTTCGCTTTGCTTCTACAGCTGTGGCAGTCAATACTATTCAGAATGTACCTGGAACATTCTGGAAACAGCTGGGAAGGTTGTTCTTTTGGCAGAGAGAGAATGTTTGGGGTGAAAATCAGAGTAGGGGTTT
The DNA here is from genome assembly GCA_016801145.1 of Umbra pygmaea. Taxonomy (NCBI): domain Eukaryota; kingdom Metazoa; phylum Chordata; class Actinopteri; order Esociformes; family Umbridae; genus Umbra; species Umbra pygmaea. The sequence goes on along the minus strand of JACXGM010004143.1, from coordinate 24,167 downwards.
ATACCTGACTGTGTAAGTATGCAAGTATGTGACAGAGAAAGAGACCGGGAACAAGTGAGAGAAAGAAAGATCCAGTAGATAGATGTGACTGTGAGCAGTCCTTAGATATTTGAAGCCTGATCTGGTGTAGCAGTGTCTTTACATCCCCCCTTTACTGAGAAGGTCACAGAAGGTGAGACATGATGTCTTCACTCAGCAGTTGGGATTTATTCTGTGAGGGCATATTGAATTCACCGCCTCTCTCTAGTTCCATTGCAGGCATGGTTCCACACACACACACACACAAACACGCATGTACGCACTAAAAACAGACAGCCTCAGATTAACCCGGCCCCTTTCCTGTGTCTCAGACAAAACAACTTTGCCCCTTCAGTTCGCTCCCCCCTCTCTCTTTCTCTTTGGAATGGTTCGGAGGGAAATTCCTACACCGTCCCTCACACTGTTAACTGTACATGTGAAATTGCCAAACACAATGAAGTTCTTCCAGTTTATTGTTTCGCCCAAAGCTGCTAGCTACTGTTAAGGAGAAGCATCACCAATAGCCAGCTGATAAGATTGTCCTTAGCCGTACTGAGGAGTTTGAGGCTATTAGCAGGTATCCCCATTTCTCACACAGCACTGTAGCGCTAGCAGCGGTGCCACTTTATTTAAATGTGGCTGTTAGCAAACACATTTAGCGTTTAATGGAAGTATTGGGATTTCCAGCTGTCAGTAACTCTATAGCGTTAGCCTCACTGAGTACAGTCAGCTGCCTTGTAACCTCGTAGCATTAGCCACCGTTAGCGAGTCTAAAGTGTCTGAAACCTCATAGCATCTGCAGATATTAGCAGCACCTCATTTGACTACCAGCCTGTAGCAATAGCCAACACCTTCCAGGCTAAGCCAATGCGACGATCTTCCATTTGCACGTTCAGCCGCGCCTGCGTCGTTTGCACAAGAGTCCCAAAGGTGACAAGGTGAAAATTTGTTGAAGGAGTAGAGGCTATTAGACCCTTCACTGGTCCCTTCTAGTGAGGCTACAACCGTGTTTTGTACTGCATCTAACCAAATCTAACCCAATAGACGTATGTACTAAGCTCTGTGTCCATCTGTCAACAGACTGGCCTACCTGCAGTCGTCCGTCCAGCGTCCTCTGGATGGTGACACACTTGCTGGGGTGAACTCCATTGGTGGTGATGGCAGTGATGAGCGAGTCCAGCTCGTCCTTCTTCTCCTTCAGCTTCTTCACCAGGCTCTCGATGGCACGCTTGGCAAAGCCCTCATTCTCGCCGCCCTGCCGGTGGCACATGAGGCTGTGCACGATGCTCAGACAGGCGTCGTTACTGCTGGGGGCGTTCACCGACATGATGCTGTCCAGGGAGACGGGACGGGTAACATGTTAGAGCACTTGACATCAAGGTCAACGACACACTGTCTGGGCTTCTGACACTTAGATGTTAGGTCATTTTTCTAACAATAACAGGGTGAACCCTTTTAAATAGTCTCCTACATGAAGACAAATAAGATTAGAGATTAGATTTCTGATTTTAAATCATCATTGTTTATGTAGTGGGTGGGTGTCTCCTTATCTCTCACACACAAACACACAAAGCTTGTGGTCAAATAGTATTGAAGGCATTCTGGGAGTGAAATTTAAATACATTTATAAAAAGCTGAAGCTTTTGTTTTAAACATTTGAGTTTATTAAACATTGACTTTATGCATATCACTTTCTGAATGGACTGCCTTCAATTCAAACGAAACCCAATCCTGGTCTCGTCATCCACACCAGCATTCTTACTCGGCTGATAATCCTCAGTATCAACAAATGAACAATCCAACTGGCCTGGCTTCCTCCTTTCTCTCCTCTAGTAAAGTCCCAGGGTGGCACTTAATAAATTGTGCTTTTTCCATGTTGATGCCACTGCAGACTCTTGGCTTACACTGCTGCCCTCTGAACTGCCAAACCTACTAGCTAGGCTGGATCTTCGGTGAATACACTGCATAATGCATTATAAGCATTATAATATGAGGTAGACATAACGCACCATAATACACAACATAAGTGCTAACAACTTTAATTTAACAGAATGGACTTGGTCCCATTTGTCAACCATAGATTAGACAGGATGCTTTAAAGCATAACTTTAGCCACTTTCCTTGCTAACGCAATGTCAACTTGCATAATGAAAAATAGTGCAAGCCATACTCATCTACTTTGGTTTAAAAAATACTTATAAACTAAGTAAAACCGGGAGGTATTCTGAACATGACTAATTATCTAGGGGCTAAGTATTTCTATGTTGCGCAAACAGTTTGATAAGAAGCAGATTGGTTTAGCAATGTGTGCTAACAAAGACACATCCCCATCTTTGAGTTCCTGAAATAAGACATGTTACCAAGAGGGAATTGGTCCTTACAGAAATTTGGGAGGGGAGAAAAATGTGGTCAAAATAAAACAAGGCCAATAACACACATTATGAAACATTGAAGAACTGCAGCATTGCTTTGTCACTGCCATGACTGAACTATCTGAACCAGTTAGCATCTTTGTGGCTAACCTGATAGGAAATGAATCCACATTCTCCCTCATCTCATTACCTTAATATCTGTCAGTGTGGGAAAATGCTCACACAATAACAGCACATTAGGATGTGAGAAAAACTCCCAGGCTACCTGTGCGTGGGCAATCCCGTAGGTGTACATGCATGTCTGACCTCTCAAAAAAAAATGAACACAGCGTGTGTTATTATTAAGCAATGTATTTGTTATTTAGATGATAATGTATGAGCCAGGCTTACTGAGTTGGTGTTCTAGCTTAAAGCTGATCTAGAGCCAGATAGCATTGCTTTGATGGTGTTTTTTATAGCAGTCATGGTGCATGTCACCATAAAAAAGGCTGACATGTCTGTCCTCTAACACTGAACTAATGTGAGAAGATTCTAGTGTTACTGTGAGGTCATTGCTCCAATAGAGATGGGGAGTGATATTATGAAAAGAGGTGCACTGGGGGCATGGTGCAAATGAGAAATATCTCAAATAACAAAGCTATGATGAAAGCTAATATGGTTTACAGTAGGTCTACTAACGGTGGATCAACATGGCATCAGATCAACTATAAACAAATCTTTAGACTGGCTAAATAAAGCATAAAGCGGATTACCAAAAACATAAGGGCAGTTTGAAAAATAAATGCTGAGGAAATGTATTTCTGTGGAGATATACAGTAGCCTTTATACATTTTTTACTTTGAAATAATCAGCTATTCTGTCTGTAGAATATCAGTTGAACAATGAATACAATACTACAACGGTGCTGTGCACACTATTCTTCAAAGCTGTAAGTGAAGTCACTTGTTGAAATAAAGTAGGCTTATTCATATTACTTTCAGCACCGTATGCTGTCCACCCGTTTGATTATGCTGCTTCATATTTCACACTACAAAGCTGTGTGCTGCTTTAAAACGTTTAAGGTACAATTTTAATAAAATCTAACAATATTGTTTATTAACATGATTACACGATTATAGTCCACTAATGAGCCTGAATGTCATGGTGAGGTTCAATTAAATGTGAACTTAACTGATACTGTATTCGTGGACCTTATTGGAAGTGTGGCCTAAACTACATGTTTGCGGTTCTGTAGCCAACACCAGCCTTCGTCGTAAAACAGGCGATATTGCCAATAATAAGAATTCCTTTCAGAAATGACTAATATACAGGCCCCTGCCGCTCAATAAATATCTGCCAATTGAAGATGGCCTGTGTGTTGGTGTCTTTTGCTCACACCTGCTAATGTCAGAGAATACTAGAAGGATCCTTAGGTGAAAATATATATGTTGGGCTACTACACTTCCATGTTGTTGTAACCGTCTTGGCCAGCCCTTATAATGTATTACTGTAACTCATTCTGAGTATTTTTCAAGACATAGCTTACATTCACTTTACGAGGTCTTCCGCAGAGAAGCCAACACTGCCAAACCATATTTGGTCATATCGCGTCACAAAGTCGATGCTAGTCTAAACATTTCAAGAAATCCCGATAGCGATGATAAAACGATTGCAACATTGTATCCAATGTCATTTGAAAGCCGGATAACTCGTTACAGTGCTGCATTCAATAACATATTTGAATAGATGATTCGAAGTTGAGAGGATACCGGGCACAATGTCATTAACTCCCCTACCTTCGAAAACATCGACAGCAGAGACTAGACAGGCATACAGCCAGTGAAATCACTGCTGGACCGAATCATTCCAAATGAAAGCATCAGAGACAACCATATTGTTAGCCCCAAGAAAGACCGACACACTGACCAGACCACAACTAACGAGTAATCCAGCTATTTTTCCACAATGCACCGGGTTCGGAAGTATGTCTTATTTGGTATGCTTGCGTGACGAGAAGAAACCGCATAATTTGATAAACGGACTCTACTTACACATCAGCCGGAGTATTGAGGGAATTGAAGAGAATTAATGGTGAATGTGGTTAAATGAGGTAGCTAGCTAGTATTCCGAATTCCCTTCCACCCCTCCTGGACTATCTGTTTCGATCCCAGTCGATATCTGACTATCAGCCTTGCTGTCTCTGCTCGTGCATCCTGCTTTCTCCCCGAAGCCTCTCCTCGCGCTCGGTACAATAACAAAAGAGGGTAGACATCGTGCGCGCGAGTGTCTCGCCGAGCCCCAGCCAATGGGGTTTCCAGTCTCAAAGGGATGGCGGCTTGGAGCCAATAGTGACGCCGCTCTCACGCCTGGGCCCCCGGGCCGAGGTCTGTCTGGGTCGCGTCTAGATTGACATATCGGCGCGACTGTTTTTTTAAAGTGGCGCCGCCGAGATTACCACGCCCCTCTGCCCAACCCACTCACCCCCCACTCCACTTTATCCGTCATACTAATGATTCGTTTTGTGTGCTCTAGGCTACTGTAACTAGGCCTGCGCACCATACACACGGTCTTCACGACAACTAGGCCTACACGCTGCCCAAAATAGAATGACTATTACTACTATTTTGCATCACATTGAAAATCACGTGTTAACTCTAAGATAACATTTTAGTGTAGAACTGAAGATGCTGGTCAAAAAAGACACAATAAGGTAGCGTGGTGATGAATAGGGCCATTCGTTTTTAGAGGTATACATTTAATTTACTGCGAGGCAGTATGAGCTATGAAGGGATAGATATGTCTCACACGGTCCAGCAGTCTAGATGTTGTATGCAATGGGATCTGAGTTCTTATCTTGTTCACAGCATTCAAGTGGAGCATAGTCATCTTTTTTTTTAAGTCAGCTTGTCACGTTGCAGTCCAGTCCTTGTAGCAGGCTTAGTGCCTGCAAGCTCGGTTGTTGTTGTTAGTCCAAGGAGCGATTTCCTCCAAACACATTCGTTTTGACTTCCTGCGATTGAGCAAGACGTTTGGGGGGCTGTCAGTAAAGTTTTCTTAATATTATCATAAAAACAATTGCACTAGTACTGCCCAATGAACCTCATGGTGTTTCTGGTACAACTCATTGCTTTCTATTGTGATATAATCAACGGCGTAGGAACGGGGGAATGTCCCCCCCAATGTTACAGACAGGCAATGTCCCCTCAAATAATTAGAATAATTTGTGAAAAATATGGTGTCTCCCAATATCAAACTCTTTCCTACGCCCTTGGATACACTCGTTTTTTCCTCCCCTGTCAATTTGTCATGTCCAATTTGCCTTGTCAGCAACTTCTCATCTGGTGCGAGATGGCCGAGGGTGCTCACGCTTCCTCCAAGCAAATGCCACAGTGCCTCGTGTCCAACTATTCTTCCATGACTGAAAACGCAGCACCCGATCTGCACACAAGGAGTCACCAGAGTGACATGGAAAGGTATGTTAGTCCGACCTTTCTACTCCTTTAACCCAGGCAGCTCCATACCAATTTGAGCTGCCCCATGCTGGATCTCCAGGCCACATTTAGCATTTATTTACCAACCAATTGACTAAGAACCAATTGTTATTTAAGGTAACAACCTATGACGAATTAGGATTAACTGTCCTTCTCACGGATCAAGCAACAAAGATTGGACTGAACCACGGGCCTTATGTTATCCAGTCGTGCCTTAACCCAGGGGTCTCCAAACCCTTCCATGGAGGGCCTAGTGTATGCATGTTTTCGCTATCACGGCTGATGGATTAGCTCACTAATTAGTTAGGATCTCCCCTCACCTGGCAGTCTAGGTCCTAATTTGGTTCTAATTGAAGGGAAATACCAAAAACCAGCATACACTAGGCCCTCCATGGAAAGGTTTGGAGACCCCAGGCTTAACCACTAGGCAACCTTACCACCACAAAAGGGAAAAAACGAATTCTCTGCAAATATTCTCTCAAATGTGGTAAGTGAAATGTTATTTAAACACTGGAATACATTGATGAAAAGACTGTCTGATGAACGGCCCTTTGTAGCTCAGCTGGGTAAAACATTGCTTCCAAAAAGGTGGTACTTTACTGTAAATTGCTCTGGATGAGAGGGTCTCCTAATTACTTAAATGTTAATGGGAACGTCTCATACAAACACCACAGGCCCTAAAGTCAGTGTAATATTTTGTCTTACCTTTTCTTTTGTCTCCTCTAACCTACTGGAGGACGATTCTACCATAAAACTCAAACTTAGCCATTTCTTTTTTCATCTTATTCCTCCACAAGTCTTCCCCTCTCGACCTTTGACCCACCTTCAAATCCTTTCCTCGCATTCCCAGCTCCCAGCTCAAACCCAATTGGGTCACCTTCAACCCCCCCTTCTCTCATTACAAAACATTCATTATTGACATAAGTGGTAGACATACCTAGCATTTTACCGCTGATCCAATTATCTGATGAGATGGTATTCAGGTGAACGTCTTTTGAGAAGGAGAGAAGAAACTATAACCCAGTCTCAGATCAGTTGGTGTCACACTGACCTTAGGAACTGACAAAACAGCATCAAACGAAATTGTACCAGGCAGTTACGGACAACGACTTTGAAACGTTACATTTCTTGTTGGTCCCAAAATATCACTATCACTGATGTTATTGGGTTAATGATCAACATAGGTCAGATACGAGTATCCAATGCTATTTCTTGGCAAGAAAGCACATGAAAACTACTTTGAATACAGAAACATAGACTTCAGACATTATTTAGAGTTTGTTTAGGAAAAAGAGTGTTGGTTAAGAATTTGAAATTGAGTGTTCAAATTCCTGAAAACTGTTGGTAGTTATGACACTGGTTCGCCACCATTCTTCTTGAACGTTGATACTGATCTGTCATCTTGAACCAATTAAAAATGCTTGCTTGTGGAGAACTTAAAAGTAAATAATTGCCTACTATGGAACATTTCATAGAGTCAGACACTCCCCAGGAACTCATTGTCATAAAAATGCTCAGATTGTCTACAGACAGCCATAATATGACATGGCAGTAGTCCTAAAAAGTTTCTACTGAGTACAGATATGGTTATTAAAATATCCAAAACAAGGATACTGTACCATATCTGGCATGTTTGCATATATCAGCTGCTGATAGAAGTGTGAAACAGTGATGGGTTGGTTTCCAAATATTCAGATGGACAAAAATACATTGGCCTAGTTAGGAACCATCTCCATCAACTACAAATCTGTTAGCATTGCTTTGAATGGAATTCATACACATCCTGTAGACAGAAGGGTTTGTTTAAATCAGAATGCCCAAAGCACTAGTGTAAACTCATACTATTTTTCCTCTTAAAACATACTTTCAACCAGTCAACCATGGCACCACAATCCTACCTAATTTGCACTGTCTGAGCAGAGAAGAATTGTTATTATTATGTAAAAAACTGTCAAGCCTAAATCAAAATGTTGGTTTGGGAAATAACCATGCCCTCTTGTGGCCATAGCAAGGATGACCAAATATTACAATGTTGAATATAGTGATGAGTTTAAAGGGCATTAAAGAAGTATTTGCAATATTAATTTTATCTTGTTTTCTCAGTTTTAAAACAAAGCCCACCCGATTATGCATTTGGCATATTGCTAGCAGTTTAGTGTGAAGGTGTACAGTATTACAATAGCACTTTAGAGTGGGTGTTAAAGCAGGTAAACTCAGCAATGCCTTGGTCCTTAAGAATACATAGTGTCACTGCTGCAGTGTCCACGGTGGCCCATCCAGGTGGGTTGTTGAATGGGAAAACATAAAAGTCCAGGACACAGGCAGGCAAGGGTTTTTAAGCAGTTTGTTCCATCCTGAGGAGTGGGGTTTCGGGTCATGGTTTACTGGGCGACCGGGGGGTGAATGCTCCAGAGGCCTCCAACATGGTCTTTCGACGTGCCGTCTCCTTGGCAACGTTGTGATTGAGTCGACGCAGCCGTTCCTAAGCAGAAAGATACTTTTATTCTTAAATCTTTATGATTCATTACAATTTTGTGTGTGTGTACAAAAATACACATACTGTGTGCACAATTATTAAGCAAGTTGTATTCTTGATGATACATTTTATTATTGAACAACTACAGTGCTCTTCGTCAATCCAAAATGCAATTACACCTCAAACCTGAATAGTTAAGAAAGTTAAAGTGAGGTCTTGGCTTTCTTTGGAGAATATATGTGTGCACAATTGTTAGGCAACTATTAGTGTGCACTATAATTACGCAACTAAGTGAAAAACAAAAAGTTTCCCATCTTAGTTGTTGATTTTCATCTGTTAAAGTGAGAATAATAAATAATAACAAAACATTTACAAATAAACATTCCTGACATTTCAAAACAAATCAGTGACCAATATAGCCACCCTTCTTCACAATAACAGTCATAAGCCTTCCATTCATGGAGTCTGTCAGTTTCTTGATCTGTTGTTGATCAACTTTTTGTGCAGCAGCAACTACAGCCTCCCAGACACTGTTCAGAGAGGTGTCCTGTTTTCCTTCACCGTAAATCAACTGTTTAAGAAGGAACCACAAGTTCTCAATAGGGTTTACGTCAGGTGAGGAAGGGGGCCATGTCATTATTTTTTCATCTTTAAGGCCTTTACTGGGTAGCCATACAGTGGAGTTTTTCGATGCATACAATGGAGCATTGTCCTGCATAAAAATCATTGTCTTCTTGAATGATGCAGACTTTTTCCTGTACCACTGCTTGAAGAGAGTGTCTTCTAAAAACTGTAGGTTTGGGAGTTGAGTTTGAGTCCATCTTCAACCCAAAAAGGTCAAACTAACTCAGCTTTAATAATACCAGCCCATACCAGTACCTTACCTCCATCTTGCTGGCATCTGAGTCGAAGTGGAGCTCTGTGCCCATTACTGATCCAGCCATTAGCCCATCCATCTGGTCCGTCAAAAGTCACTCTCATCAGTCCATAAAACTTTTGAAAAATCTGTCTTCAGATATTTCTTGGCCCAGTCTTCAACTTATGTGTCTTGTTCAGTGGTGGTCGGGTTTCAGCCTTCTTTACCTTAGCCTTGGCTCTGAGCACTGAACAACTTGTACTTTTGATGGATCTGTGATCACAACCCAATATCTTAGCAATTTCAAGAGTGCTGCATCCCCCTGACAGAGCTTGGAATTGGAACATATGCATAATAATGTTCAAAATACAAATTTTATTTATAGGGTTTTGGAAAAAAATGAAATAACACAATAGACTGAGTGTTTGTCTCTTTAGTAAACATTCCAAAATTTGCCACTCCTTGTCTTTGTTAAAGCACATGACATGGGGGGGAACTGGAATATAAGAGATTGCTACTCAGTCTACACATCACATTTACACACACAGTACAAACAAACATACACACACAGCACATACACCTATCAACCATAACATTATGACCACTGACAGTTAAAGTAAATAACACTGATAATCTTGTTATCGTTGCACCTGTCAGTGGGTGGGATATATTAGGCAGCAAGTGAACATTTTGTCCTCAAATTTGATGTTTTAGAAGGAAAAATGGGCAAGTGTAAGGATCTGAGAAACTTTGATGAGGGCTAAATTGTGATGGCTAGATGACTGGGTCAGAGCATCTCCAAAACGCCAGCTTTTGTGGGGTGTTCCCGGTCTGCAGTGGACAGTACATATCAAAAGTGGTCCAAGGAGGGAATACTGGTAAGTAGCTTACCTAGAGAACACATGAAACCAGAATGCAGTATGGGAAGAAGGCAAGCCAGCAGAAGCACTGTGATGCTTTGGGCAACGTTCTGCTGGGAAACCTTGGGTCCGTGTGGATGTTACTTTGACACGTAGCACCTACTTAAGCATTGTTGCAGATCATGTACACATTATTATGGAAATGGTATTCCCTGACGGCATTGGCCTCTTTCAGAAGAATAATGTGCCTTTGCCACAAAGCAAAAATGTTTCAGGAATGGAACAACAACGTGTTCAAGGCATCCTACAAACAAGTCTGATCCATGGAGGCACCACCTCGCAACTTAATCTGCTGCTAACGTCTTGGTGCCTGATACCACAGCATACCTTCAGAGATCTAGTGGAGTCCATTCCAAGAGAGGGACCTACACAATATTAAGCAGGTAAATAATGTTATGGCTGATGGGTGTACATATGTTTGTACCAACCGTGGTCGGTGGATCTTATTTGGGGACGCCGGGCTCGCATACGTTCAGGGCAGGAGTGAATGGAATGCTGTGTAGCGCATCAAACCCATTGTGTAATACCATTCTGCTTCCCCCAGTCCTGACGGTAATGCGAGCTCGGTGTCCCCAATTAAAATCCACCCGCCGCAGCTGGTTTGAACCTACATATCCATCTACATACATACATCTATACATACATACGACACAAACAGTACAAACAAACATACACACACAGCACATCTACACACACAGTACATACATAAATACACCAGGGTGTCTGCAGGTTTGATAACATTAAATTTAAGACTTTTTAAGACTTTATAATGCCACTCGAAATGCTTTTTTAGACCAATACCGCAGTGAACGCACAATAAAATAACGAAAAATACCTGTGATTGGTCAAGAATTTAATTATGCACACTGGCAGAGGATTATGTATTCTAGCTTGTAGTATTACTAAACAATCTTATTTGGGATCAATCAAAACATATTTAAGACCCGGGACATGGTTTATCTAATAATATAACCTTAACAAAATTGTTGCAAAAACTCTGGTTTATAAAGGATAGAACATAAGTAGGCTATGAGCCAGAAAGTGGTTTTCTGCAAAACTGTGCACATCTACACTAGCCCTAAAATGACCCAGCAGCAAATTAATATAAATGTTGAGAAATAAAATAATATTTCTATGACATTTAGTACTACAGCCTACTATCTGATGTGATATTATTACAAATTCCCCATATGTTGATGAGTGATCATCTTTATAGAATTAGACATAACAGCTTTATCATCTGCTAAAGTTAACAAAAGGGATAGCAAGCTATATGATTTTTCACCAATGCTCTGAATCTGTTCAAATAGCATATTCATGTAATATCTATTACATTCATTGCCAATAATTATTGAGTTGTTGTGAGGGCAAACAGAGAATCATCAATAAACAATACTTTGCCAAATATCAGGAATAGTCCTATTTTTTTCAGACTACCAATAGTAGGCAGAAAGATTGTTTTTGCCTTGAGTAGTTGAGCAGTATACTGTGACTACCTCTGTGGTTGGTTCACGTTCGCTGCTGTTTTGCCACTCTTGGATGAAGGGTTGATGTTGATCAACCCTTCATCCAAGAAGAAACTCAATTTTCTCACTTTGCTGCCCACTGACCTGTTTTTGGATGTCGGGAGCTAGAGTTCCGCAGTCTCTTGCATTGGAATGCGTTGTCTGACTTTGAGGGTGACCAGCGCAATACTTCATTTGAATTTTTGGATTTGATTAGAAAGCAATGTCTTTTAATTATATTTGCAAATAAGTTATTTATTTTCATTATATTAAGTAAAGGAACACTTCTAAATGTATCTTATCTTCCATTTTGCCTGCAGCATGTTTACGTGCGTATGATAGACTGTGCATAATTAAGTCGTCACAGAGTGTGTGACTCCAGCTTCGTACCTGGAGCTGTGTGCGGCTTGTAAAAAAGCGAAAATCGCTGTGCTCTAGCCATGTCTCGTTAAAAGTACACTTTCCCATTTTATCCCCAGAAAAAACTACAACACAGAATCAACGTTCTGAGGGCAGCTCACTGCTGATTTTGTTACTGTTGCACCTCAAAAAATGTCCATGTGCAACGCAAAATGTACTTTTGTTCCTAATTAACATCGACAACATTCATGACTCCGCTTTGTAGGCTACGACTCGATATTTTCTCTTTCTGTGGCCAGCGTTTCTGGAAATGAACATGGGACAAGCCATTTTTAAGACCTGACTATATGAAAATTAAGATTTAGAATTTCAGATTTTTTAAGACTTTTTAAGACCCCGCGGCAACCCTGATACATACATACATACATCTACACACACTACATACATGCACACACACAAAACACATACAAACAATGTACATATCATTGCAATAATCACTGTGAATTAATTACAAAGCTAGTGAATAACCAAGTGCAATTGTATTGTGTGTGAAGAAACAATAAGAGTATGTGATTGCAAAAAACAACATTCAACATGTTTTCAATAACAATTATTCATTAAGAACAGTAAGAAATATGTTGTACACAGAATTTGATTGAATATATTGTCAGTGTCTCATGTGAAAACACGATTACATTTGAAAAACTTTCACAAGAGTCTGTTTCATCCAACAATAGACTAATTTTAGCAACACATGAACATGGACCCACTACCTATCTATGCAATGAATAAACAATAATTATTTAAATGAATTATGAGCGCTATGATTTTGAAAAGAAAAATCGGAGTTTGTGTTGTGAACAATGTTTTCCGCCAGCTAGAACAGGCCCTGCTTTCAATACAGGTGGAAGTGCATTTCTCAACTGCCTTAAATGTGCCAAAGGTTTTGTGTAAAACAGTTTTTCTGTTAACAAGAATTAGACTAACATTTCCATGGCATTTATTTAATCCTCCAATAGAAAGAATTCTGGGTGCATGTTATTCAGTTTCTAAGATACTTCTTGAATCCATTTATCATCACCAATAGCTTCTCCAAATAAAATAGTTCACTAAGCACATGGCCAATTCCTAAATGTACTGTGTCAGTGTGTGTGTACCCACTTAAGTAAAGTGAAAATAATTATTTCAGAAAGACTGCCAGTCTACCTCTCAAGAGAAGTACCTCAGATAAATCTTAAAGACCATATATATCATGGAAATTACATCACTTTTTACTTATCTAATTAATGCATTTTATTTAATGGCGCATTTCATAACACTCAAGGTCACCTCACAAGCAATATGGATTAAACAATAATAAAAAAATAATTGTATTGGTAAATTGTTAATAATATCCAAAAAGGCATATATAGGCCAAAAGTGCTGGGTCCAGAGGCATACCTAATTATGCTTTAATTATACAGTATTTGGTGGATGCTTTACTAAATGAAATATGTGAGTCTCCCATTCCAATTGGCAGCAATTCCATCATTTACATTTTTTATTTTTCATTTATTTAACCAGGAGGCACACTGAGAACAACTTCGCATTTGCAACCTGGCCAAGACAAAGTGCAAGTAAAAATGAAGTAACACATGAAGTAGCACACAATACAAACAATTCAATAAAAAGGTTGGGTAATGGAAGAGGATAAAGAAGGCCCACAAATTTTTATCAAAATCTGCTCAGCAAAAAAAAAGAAGAGCTGGATGTTCTTTAGGTTTACTGACCTGAGCATTTTGTAGTATGTTGTTGACCAGCACAACCCTGCGTCTGGCATTAAGCAGTTTCTTCACATATGGGTCTAGGTCTAGCGCCACCTTCTGGTGTTCATTTATCCTGCACAACTCTGAAAATGTAGCGATGAGAATGACACATACTGTAGATAATTTGGAAATTTTATAAAGAATATGAATACATTTTGTCAGGGTATTCAGCTCGTGTTAAACTACTGAATTTACACATTTTCTTATGTTACAGTAGAATTTTTTTTTAAGAACAGTTATGCACAAAATGGGAAGTTTATGACCAAAATGTTGCACCGTGCCTAGACATGGAACAGGCATCATATACCACGCACCCCTTGTGCCCTACTTTTAAAATGTACTACGGGTAATAGATAATCAGAAAGCAAGACCCAGATTATTAGGTATTTAGTAAAGTCTTGGTTTATAAGGATATGCCGCATTAATTTCACATGACCATAAAATCCAGCGCTTAAACATGTCACATCAATGTAGCCTCTCTGCCTGTCACAGTGGTTTTCATGGGTTTGGCAGTATCACTCCACTTCCAAGAACCCCTAGTACTAGAGAATAAAACATAATATTGTACCTGTGGCTAGATTGTCTATGTGTTCTCGTAGTTCCACTTGGCTTTCCCTGTAAAAACAAAACATATGAACGAATAAAACAATGACAATGGTGAATATAGGTTTGACCAAACTATGGTGAAACAATTTATTTAATTAAATGAAAGGCACTACGTTGACACCGACTGTCCGCTACTGTTTATCGAAAAGGAGGGGCTGCATCTTTGTGTCCCGTGATGATGTTGGTGGCTGGGATGCTAACATTTTTCATAGTTAGTTGCGAAGAAAACAAGGACAATTTGATGTTAAATCACACGGGCATAGTTACATACCTTACTGAATGCACATGAAGATCAAGCTGCTGTACAGCTGGTTTCAAGAGATCAAGCAGTCCCTCTGCAATTGCATCTTTCCCGGAGGGTGTCTCAACAACTGCTAATGCAGCCATGTCTTCTCCGGAAGTGACAAAATCAAACGCCGAGCACGACAGGAAGTGACGATGTGACGTAGCTATAAAATCTCTCCATTTTCCTCCTTATGCGTTAGTTCGGTAGCACCATTTTGTTAGGAAGGGAGAGAGGGAGAACGAGTTGTCGTCTGTTTTATTTTTAAGCCGTTCTCCAGCTACCTCTTTTAGTCGCCGCAGCTACGTAGTTTATATTCGAATAGTATTTCAAGTAACGTATGAGATACAAGTGGATCCAATTTTGTTGAAGTAACCGTACAACTAGCTAACATTATTAGCGTTAGCCGCTGTAACTAGCTAACTGGTTCATCCCTCATCGAAGAATACTAACGCAGTTCTGGGAACGCTAGTACACAAGTGCTGGTATAAATAACGGTCAAAGTAAGTTTCTGACGAAAACAAGCGTTATTTGATGAATGTAAATTGTTTTAAAATTACATTTCACAGCTAACTAGTAGGTACTTACAGACTTGATGGGAACGCCCGCCGACCTAGCTAATATTATTATAGTAATATGGCTACTGCTAATTAGCGAATGTTGTTAGCTGGCTTGTATCATATAAATGGAATATTCTACATATGTAGTTTGTCGAAAGTAATGAACTCGACTGCTAATGTCAATTGCATAATTGATTTGACATTTGGCGTATGAATATACTAAAAATGATATACTTAAATAGCCTAGCCCATGGTGTTGCTCTTGTCTAGTTTTGTCTAGAAGTTAAGCTTAGTTCACTGTGTAACTACTATGGTACACTAACTAGCTAGGTAACAATACGGGCTAATTTCCAGTAATGCCACCTAGCTAGCTGGTACTGTACATTCCTGCGTTACATAGGTTGCCGTTTTTATCGTACTAGGCATTGATTTACACCAGTAACTAGACTTTACAACTTGTGTTTTCTTCCTCTTTTCCCACCCTTCCCGTTCTTTATTTCCTATTCCAAAGGGCTCCAGTGAAGTCAAAATGAGTGTTCCCTCCTCCCAAAAAGTTGTGCTGAAAAGCACCACCAAGCAGTCCCTGAATGAGCGGTGAGGAGCGCTACGCACCCTGACAGCACTAAGCCAGGTCAAAGGCTGGGTGAAACAGTGGTACAGACGGCCCTAGTGTGCTCTACTACGGAAGGCCACTGTTGGGGACCTGACCAGACATGGACGCTAGACTGCCTGGGGCCAACCTGTGCACTGCTCACTCAAAATGCCAGCTGTGTTTTGCATTAGCAGAAATTATAAGTATGAGTGTTCAGATTCGGAGAACAGATTTTGCACTCCCGGCAGGCCCTTTGTGTGAGCAGCGCATACTGAGACCCAATGAGAGAGGGTAACGGTGATGCTTGGTAAGGCGACTGTCCTAGAATGGGCACAGGCCGCGCTCCTGACATGCCCCGGGCACTCCTCTCTGTGTGTCACAAAGTGGTGCCGTCCCAAAACATGCTCTACATATGGGAGAGGAGACACCAAACCAATGAAAGGGGTTGGGTTTGCTCACCCAAGAGCACCCCCCTGCTCCTCTCCCACCCTCTCTACGCACCCTCTCTCTCAACTGTCTGTTTATCCATTTGTCTCTTATCTTTGCTATGTCACTCATTTTCTTTTTTCTGTCCTCTGAAGTCTTTCTGTGAGACTAGGTGCCCAGTCCTAGCCCGGACGTGACCGACCTCCTCCCTTCAGCTCTTCTCTTTCCTTTTCTTCCTACTCACATGTTTAGTGACCACAAGGCACGGTCCGGGCTGTAAGTGGCTGGGTTACCAGATATCCCTCTCGTCCTGGGCCTCCAACCTTCACCAGGCCTTGGTAGCGGGCCAATTACATCACGACAGGGTGGTGGGAGGCCTGTAAGTGGCAGTCACTTCCCTATTTTCCTCCTCTCCATCTTGCATTCTGCCTTTCTCATTCTTGTCTTCTAATCTGTTCCAGTGTTTCTTCTGCTTTTGTGTCTTCCTACTTTAACCTAAAATGTGTGGAAATGGCTTCCAGGAGGCATTTTGGGTTGTCAAATACTTAACAGCGAGAGAGAGAGTGAGGTGCCAACAAGCGGGGCATGCTTATCTCGCCACAGCTCCATGTGGTCACGTCCATAGTATGAGAAATGACTTGATTTGGAACCCTCCTCCCCCCCTCCGTATTCTCTTCCCCCATCTCCCCCTCTTCCTCCCATCTCTGCCCCCTTCCCTCCCCAAAGCTTCACTACCATGCTGAAGAACAAGGCGCCAACCGCGGTGAGTGTGCATGCCACCATGCAGCAGCAGCACATGGCCAGTGCCCGGAACCGCCGCCTGGCCCAGCAGATGGAGAACAGGCCCTCTGTGCAAGCCGCACTACACCACAAGCAGGTTAGACACGGCACTCTCAACTCGTCTTTCCGCAAATCCTCACATTCTAAACTGTTGGGAGGTGCGGTAAGATGACCTGAGAGCCAGGTGGACATTAAAAGCACTAAGGGAGACCACCTGTTACAACTGAGACCTGTAGATGCAAGACACTCAGAATCCAGGTTAAAGTACTGTTCACCAATGGCTAAGTGCTTTGGCACTGAGGTGACAATATGGCAAATGGTCCCCCCTCCCTATGCCTTCAGCTTTGTCACCCTACCTCTATTCCTTTCAGAGCCTCAAGCAGCGTCTGGGGAAGAGCAACATCCAGGCCAGGCTGGGCAGGCCCATCGGGGCCTTGATGCGGGGTAACCCCGGAGGCCGTGGTTTTGCCGTTGGAGGAATGCGAGGGATGACCAGAGGTGGGCTGCGAGGTCGTGGAAGAGGAGGAGCCCTGAGGGGAGCCATGGCTCTGAGAGGTGAGCGGTTGCTTCAAACACAGCAAAGCCTACTGTGGTCAAGGTGTTGTAGAAGACTGGAGTCTCAGCTTCCTAAATATTTTAAAGAAATGCAAAATCTAATTTCTATTTTTTGTCTGGAGTGCAAAGGATGTTGTTAAATTTGCTAGCTTGTCTATATACATACTAGTACCAATAAGACACTCATAAATAATATGTAACACGTAAACAACCACTAATCTTTACCATATACTGCAGGGGCTGGCTGTGGGGCAGATTGGGCCCGCCGGGTCCTTCGATGTGGCCTGCGAGGCGATTTTAAGTTAATTACCCTTCGAAGTTGATTTATGCATGAGAGCTTCAACACGTCATATCTCCCAAACTGTACATGCTAGAAACTAATGCTTCATATTGTTGGAAAGTTCTGCTGAAATGTTAAACAGTTGGATATATCTCAAATGTGGGTACTTTTTGTGGACTTTATTTTGGTTAACTAAAAACATTAGACAGAAAATGCCTTGTAAGTTAATTTGCTTACCCCCTAGGTCAGTGGTTCCCAACTAGGGTGACTAGAACCCCATGCTATACTGGACCCGTCTACAGTGGGTACTTGAATTCATAAGACCAGTGGCTTACTAATTAAAGACACCCATGGGGGACTGAGTGCAATGTGAAATTTGGCTGGTATTACAGTAGCCAATGAAGGTTAGCAACGGCTTGTCTAGATGGTGCTGTCAATCAGATTAACGCTTCAACTCCTGGTGTATTGTCATGCCCTAAACCTGAGGGGAATGTGGCTGTCAATCATTAAGATTCCAGCCCATAAAGCTCCTGCTGTCCTGATTGGGCTGGCACCTGTTTGGCTGCTGGGCTTATGGTGATTGATGGAACAGCTGCACTGTCCACTTATCCACACACAGCCCACAGTCTGGGAGGTAAATACTGCGTTATTTTCTCAGCCATACTCCCTTGTAAGTGGGGCTGTCACGATTATTAAATTTTGCGGATAATTGTCACAAATTGGGATTTAACGGTTTCATTGTTCATCTTTTTTATTTTAGTTGAATATCCTTATCTGCATGCATTGTATTTGTTTGAATTATGTTTTAATGGCTTTTATTTTGAAGGTGAAATTGCACACAGTTAAATATCCACTGTTCCGGTTAACAGCTACTGTGGTTATTAGGTTCTTTTTTGTCTTAAAACCAAATGTACACAGTTGCGCATTGTTTATCCCTAAACCAATGTTGTTAATACAGCGTGCTGATGGCAGTATAGTGGGAAAGTCAAATAGTTTGCATGTTTGTTTTGATGTGCTACACAGACATATTTAAAAAAAAAAATATGGAAAAGTGAACTAATGTCAAAGAAAATGTAGGAAAAGTTCTTGTGTTTCATTGAGTAATCAAATGTTATTCAATATATAGGTCATAGAAATCTGTCAAATTTTATTACAAATCAGCTGTTTGGTAGGATAGTATTGCACAACACTAAGCAAATTTGAACATGAAAGTAAACAAATTTACTTTCTCTGGAGCTGTCAAAATCACTGCTTTTAAATAACTCATTTTGAGAAATCTATGACTGCAACAATCCAAATTGTCATGTTTTCGAAATAATTGCTCTCTTAATTTATTGAGATTAGACTATTTATGTAATTGCTACAGGATTACTTGTAAGTTTATTTACAGTTGTGGTAATGTCATGCAGTAATTGATCACTAGAATCAATTTGAATGACACTTGTATGTATAGTATCAGTAGACTGACAGACCATTTAGCCAAAGTTCTAGAGGATAAATGTAAAAATTGCCAAAGTGTATGACTAGTGATGGTCAAAACGAGGCATTTGAAACATTTGTCATGGCTTTGTGAAATGTTTTGGAACCTTTACTCGACAGCGACATCTGCTGGCAACTTTAAATATGGCACACAACAGTAATTCCACCATGATCAGATGGTTTTGTGGCTGAACAATTCATGTTCTCTATCACAAAC
This sequence comes from Umbra pygmaea, assembly GCA_016801145.1. NCBI lineage: Eukaryota > Metazoa > Chordata > Actinopteri > Esociformes > Umbridae > Umbra > Umbra pygmaea. Next base: position 4,607 of record JACXGM010004143.1, on the reverse strand, counting down.
TACATAGTTTTGAATCACGGGTTGATGATCGCAATTTGTCAACACTGGGTTATTGAATGAAATCGAACTGTTTGAGGAAAATATCAAGACAGTTTTGACACTTCAGTGTCGAGTGGTCCATCACTAGATAAGTGTGTTGTCACATTAAAAGTTTAATTTTTTCATGACGTTTGTTTATTTGTAACCTCCAAATGTTTTATTCAATGGCTTTTTGTGCCCTAAACATTTTTGTAATATGCAAGACCAAATTAAATTTTAAATGTAAAATTTTCGCTGGACAACATTGTTATAAATCAGAAATTAACAACCTGGGTGTGCCATAAAATGATTGGAAAATATTCCTTCAGATACATTGCGTACTAATTTCGTGCTGTGTCTTGATAGGTAATCGCCTTGCACCAGGCATGGGTCCGATGCGTGGCCGAGGGGGTCCAGGTCGCATGGCCTTCCGTAGGGGGATGCGTCAGAGAGGAGGGCCTGGTGGACGTGGAGGAATCATCGGCAGGGGAGCTGGAAGAGGGATGGGAGCCAGGGGTGAGGAACAGGATTAACATTTAGGTTTTGTTGGGTCTAGGCATCTACCTCATGTTTGTGTATTTGTAGTCTTATGTTTTAAGACAAATGTACCACTTTTTCCTTCCAGGACGGGGAGGTCTGCGTGGGCGTGGTTTCGTCGGCAGGGGTAGAGGTCGAGGGGGTGGAAGAGGGGGCCGGGGCAGAGGAGGCAGCCCAGGAATGACCCGTGAGCAGCTGGACAACCAGCTGGACGCCTACATGTCCAAAACCAAGGGCAATCTGGACGCTGAGCTGGATGCATACATGGCCCAGGCTGACCCTGAAGGCATGGAGTGAACCAGGCGCTTTACGAGCAGAGAGCAGGGACTCAACAGGCCCACGCTGACAGAACTGACACCACAGTTATACTACACAAACCTGACATACACACACATGCCTACAAACACTCAAACATTTGGGCCTATGAAGAAAACTGTTTGAAATGAACTGCTGCCCTGAATGTTGACCTGACCACGTGGTCAAAGAAGAACCACACGTCCTGCTCAGTTTTAAACCGGTCTCCTCCTTTATGTGCAAATGTGCATGAAGAACGCAACGTTTTTAGACTTTGAAAGAAGACAGTGATTGGAGTAGAAACTTGAACAAATGCAGTTAGGGCTCCTGAAAGGCCTGCTTTTTGAACCAGACTGTCTCCTGGCAGAGTTTTAAAAGCTGAATTGGACTGTTAAAGAACTTGTCTGTCTATATGTTAGGGGATGAACATTACCACTTCTGTTATGTTAAACTTGCATCTTGTCATTTTGTGAGCCTACATTTTATTACCATGTTTTTATGTTTAGAGTTGTATTTTGTAATAGATGCTTTTGTTGTGGCAGAATTGAACAATTTCTAGATTGTAGAAAAGTAATGCTGAATTTTTACATTTTGTTTTTATAATTTAAAGATGGTGCTTGTATCTTGGCCTTTTCTTTTTGTCCTGTAGTTGACGAGTATGCTAGTTGCCTTTAAAGCCACTAACTTAACAATGTTGATGTTCTTGGTTAAATCCCCTAACAACATTTATTGGATTTTGGACAAACCAGTGAAGCAGTTCTGTTAGATGCAAGACATTGAAATCAGAAACCTGCACACTGTGCTTTTTCTTCCTGTGGTTGGTTGTATTAAAGTGCGGTGTTCGTTATACAGAACTGCGCATGAATTACGTTTTGTCCAGATAGACAATTTAAATGTTAAACGCTATGTAAGTCTCGCTCCTATCCCCTGGTTGCTGTCATAGAATAGAGAATAAAATTTATATTGTAACTTTCTCTTAACACTTGTTTGTGTCATTATCCAATTGTTACAACATACAGGCATGTCCACAGATGGCGGCGTGTCATGTTGACAGAACACAAATGCTAAGTCTGGGAATGAAGACTTGAACGACATTCCTCATGTCTAAATTGACTGAACTCTGCAAATTAACCAGAAGGATCTGTAAATGCTATTGTCTCTACATTTGGTGCCATGGAATGTAGAACAAATGATGCATTACAAGATTTAATGTTTTTTTACTTGTTGAATCTCCTGTAACCATTGAGTATTTTAATCTCATTAATTTAAGGTCTACCAGCTCAATGATTACAAGACAATTTATCTTAAAGGTGCCATTTGAAGAATTTGAGCATTAACAATGGAACTTAGAAATGCTGTAAAATATTTATTGATTTTTCTACAATCTGAAAAAACAAAGCATGTTGAATGATTCCCTACATTATGCAGTGCTTTTGTAAACTAATACTTATTTAATACGTAAATTATATGAAAGACATCCCTAGTTACGAACACAGCGGAGGCACAACTTGTTTAGTCATTGTAAATATTGTTGAAAATGTCAAATATAATGAAACGCGTGTTGTCCAGCTTTGTAAATTTATCACAAAAAGAAAAATGTGTTCTGTTTTCAAAGTCTACACGTTGTACCATGAAATTGTAAATGTAAAACCTTAAAACGCATACAGCAGAGGATTGGGAAATTCTAAGAGGGGTCCACCAGCTCAAGACTTTCTCAGGCACCTCCGCACTGCCTCCTACTGGGATCTTGTCAGGCACGTCTGTACTGCCTCCTGGATTCTTATTTCAGGCAATTCCGTATTGCCACCTACTGGGATCTTCTGTCAGGCACTTCTGCACTACCTCCTACTGGGATCTTATGTCAGGCACTTTCATATTGCCACCTACTGGGATCTTATGTCAGGCACATCCATACTGCCACCTACTGGGATCTTATGTCAGGCACATCCATACTGCCACCTACTGGGATCTTATGTCAGGCACATCCATACTGCCACCTACTGGGATCTTATGTCAGGCACATCCATACTGCCACCTACTGGGATCTTATGTCAGGCACTTCAATGCAGTCAGTTTATGAACATTGATTTCTATTATCAACAGCACAGCTAGGAATCAAGCATGCATCCTTCCGGGTACAAGCCTGACTAACTACTGAGGCAAGGGGACATTACCAGAAACGCACATTATCTGTCATTGAATTGCTACAGTAAATTAAAAGTATTTAATCCAAAAATGTAAAAAAATAACTAGATTGTTGATGTCTGTGAGTTGAACTGTAAAGGAATTTGTCATGCTTTAGGTTCTCAGATGTTTTTGTCTTCATTAAAATCACTTAAATTACAATACCTGAATAATGGCCTGTCCTCAGCCATATTGGAGCTACATCTTTCATAGTTTAGTTATGTAAAAACTGTCATTTAGTAAAGAAAATCACCCTCAATAACAAGTTTAAGATGCTGTCATTCACATCAATTAATTACAAACATGAAATTATACAAACAAATCACAAATAAATACTATATTACAACTGTCCCCATGTTTTCAGTCAGTCCTGCCATGTTTACATAAAACACAACATCAAAATTTGTGCAAAAAGCCTTTAAGGTGCAATCTTTTGACGCGGTGAAGCTGGCACTGATTAAGGGTGAGTTCTGTCATTGAGTTGTATGATTTTAAGCTCATTTTTGTATGTTTTTTATCGCTAAAGGGTCAGGCCCTGTCACTGAAATACCCCAGAAAATAATGAAAATGTTTTAAATCCAAACCATGTCTAAAAAGGTTACTGAAATCCCTTTCTTTGCATGTTAACAGTTGTTATGCTAGCAGGCTGAACATTGGCAGTTAAAATGGCCGACCGTCAGGGCCCTGTCACACCAGGCCCTCACATCCCTGTGTGACATGGCCTTACAAATGAATGGCATTGTTCTTTGTTATTACCTTTATTGCATATAAATGTACAATGCCTTGTGAAAGTATTCAGCCCCCTTGAACATTTTGACCTTTTGCCACATTTCAGGCATCAAACATTAAGATATAAAACTATAATTTTTTGTGAAGAAGCAACAACAAGTGGGACACAATCATGAAGTGGAACGAAATTTATTAAATATATTTCAAACTTTTTTAACAAATAAAAAACTGACAAATCTCTGAATGATCCAATGTTGACCTAAATGACTAATGATGATAAATAGAATCCACCTGTGTGTAATCAAGTCTCCGTATAAATGCACCTGCTCTGTGATAGTCTCAGAGGTCCGTTGAAAGCACAGAGAGCATCATGAAGAACAAGGAACACACCAGGCAGGTCCGAGATACTGTTGTGGAGAAGTTTAAAGCCAAAAGATTTCCCAAGCTTTAAACATCCCAAGGAGCACTGTGCAAGCCATAATATTGAAATGGAAGGAGTATCAGACCACTGCAAATCTACCAAGACCCAGCCGTCCCTCTATACTTTCAGCTCATACAAGGAGAAGACTGATCAGAGATGCAGCCAAGAGGCCCATGATCACTCTGGATGAACTGCAGAGATCTACAGCTGAGGTGGGCGAGTCTGTCCATAGGACAACAATCAGTCGGAAACCTCACAAATCTTGCCTTTATGGAGGAGTGGCAACACCACGGTCAGTCCTGTCACGCCACGGTCAGTCCTGTCACGCCACAGTCAGTCCTGTCACGCCACGGTCAGTCCTGTCACGCCCCGGTCAGTCCTGTCACGCCACGGTCAGTCCTGTCACGCCACGGTCAGTCCTGTC
>JACXGM010004142.1:26961-39128 GCA_016801145.1 Umbra pygmaea | reverse complement strand
TCTGCTACTTTGAAGAACTGTGGGTTAAGGTAAATATCACTTCAACCTGTAATCAGCAATCATTGGATTTATTCATTCTACTTATTAACCAGGTTAGGTTTACAAACTAATGTTCTGTCATGGTCTATGGACCCCCTGAAGTAGCCGAGGACACCCCTTGGCCACCCCATGTATAAAACTCTAGTTCCGCCACTGGCTGTAAACTAGTGTCCAGAAGGTGTTGTGTCCATAACAAAACCAAAATCAAACACAGTGCAAAACAATACATTCATATTAACCAAAATAGTCCATCAATACTAATTTTTAAGTTCCATGCCACAACATTCATAACTGTCCCTGAATGTCGTGACATCCTAACTAGAAGATGTGACTCCTCTAATTGTCTACTTTGTAGTACTTTGTAGAAATCTATGATCTTACGTCACCCCCCTCTACAGAGCCTGATTCGGTGGCCCCGTTCCCCACTGACTCTGTGCATCTGTTTCTGTTTCTCCCGGACTGTTCATGTCATCTCCTGCATCCACCTATATATAATTTTGTTTGTCATTCAACTGCACACGCCGGATATGCATCTATTAATTAGCACATGTATTAGGTTCATGTGTTTGCTTTATTCCCTATCAGGTATTGTTACCTGTGAGACGTTTGTGTGAGTACCCGCGAGTTCAGCGGAAACTATTCTACTACCGGCTTGTAAGCAGATGTTCTTTGGCTTGCAAGGCTGTCCACGTGATTTCAAGGAAATAAATACACATTGGATTTCTCCCTGAATTTCACTCCTTCCTTCTACAACCCAACGTTACAGGAATAAAAGGTGGAACTTTTCAGTGCAGTCATTCAATATAAACTAAAAGATTTGCGCTAACTTTATTATCAACAGAAAATAATACAATTTAATCAAATAAAACATATTTAAGTAAATTTTGAAGCCAATTTATCGTCACCCTCTCAAGTCCTATTGCATTTGAGGGATTGAAGGACCTGGAAATACAAGGAAGTGTATAGGCTACATCTACTTAAAAAAATCTAGATCTTTTTTACTCCATTCCTAGCAAAAGTTCAACCCCTGCTTGACAGATGCCATGAAATCGAAATGGAAGGAAGAGTTAGACTGAAATTCCCGTAAAATGCAATAATTGTTTGCATTACATTCATTTTGTTACATAAACATTAGACATTGTCTTATACAATTCAAGCTTTTTGAAAGACTAATGCACACTGGATCTTCACTGATTCTTGATACTACTTTGTGTGATAAATGTATAATTATTTGGTTTTGGACACGCAATGACATAAAATACATCATGGCTCTGAGCATTGGCTAATGCCCACCATTTAGGGAGAATCAAATTCAACTTTATTTTGTTTTCTTTTTTGTTGATTCTGAAATTATGTCTTGTATGATTGTACTTGTTTCTGATGAATGTATGGTGTTTTTTCACCACTGTCATTTCACTCCTCAAAAAAGGTACACCTTTGTTGCATACTTTGTTGACAATGGCTATATTGTCCTAGTGGATTCGTTTTTTATGACTGCAAAATATATTTGAACAGCTATTGCCAAAATAGGTATGGTCAGTGTACTCTGTATATCACATTTCTTTCAGCTTCCCTTATCAACTGTAACTAACTGTTAGCTTGAGAGGAGCTGCCCTCTGTCCCTTCTCTCCCCTGTCCAAGCCACAGCACTAATGAAATAGCAAACTCCAAACAGTAGGCACCACTTTCAATTACCACTCTGGGAAAAGCAGCTAATTCCCATTTTATGGCTCCGCCTGTTCATTTAACACTTTGTCAGTTACCGCTGCTAGTATCATGTTTTCCCCTTTGTTCTTATGAGCCTGAGGAAGCTATGGTGATTATATTCTTTGTGGTTAATGAGCTCCCTCACTCCTTGGTGATATGCCTGCTTCACAAATCCCCTAAGGGCCTTCCTGTAGAAGGCCTAGAAGGCCACGAGCTCTTGCCCAGGCTTTCCCTTTATTCCTGGGGACATCAGGGACCAGGGCAGCTAAATTTAGTCTAACATCAGCCACCAGAGTGGCCCAAAGCTGAGTGGTTTGACAGAAACAGGAATGAGAGTGCTTGCGAGCAATAATTCCCACATAATGATGTGTGAAGAGAAAGAATATTGTCAAGGGAAGGTAGAGACATTCCCAAGTCCACTTTAATTCAACTGAATGATTCGAGTGGCTCTATTTCAAAAGGCAGAGCTGTCAAGATAATTATGCCATTGCAGAAACTTCTGTTATTCTGAAATGTTTTGGGACATTAGAAAATATGGAATGTGAATATAAAGCATGTTATATTCAAATTTGCCTACTGACACATGGAAAATCAATATGACACCAGTATAAATGAAAATGAACATGATTGTGCTCACCTTTCGTCATGATCCGTGTCAGATAATTTAGTGTGCAAAGTAAGATTCTGATGTTCGATTAACACCACACAGAAACACAAGAGAAAATAGGTAAGAGCAATTAAATTATTCTGCACGGAAATATAAATACAACACCAAAAAGTTGACAGTTGAAAGTTAACATTTAGAGTAATTCATCAGGCCCTTTTGAATTTCACATACCTGGGAATACAGATACACACCAGGGGATTATATGTATTAACTGAGAACCTTGTAATCAGGCCATTACTTTTCTGCACCTAGTTGCACTTTCACAAAGTGGATAAGTACCAAGTACCACCTACGTTCATGCTTGGAGCAGTGGCATAGCCATAGGTAGACCCAGTTTGCAAAGATAGGTTCGAGACCACCTAAAGTGAGACCAAGTCAGGATAAAGCCTGGAGCAAATTGAATTTGTCCCAAGACCAACACTAGATTCAAATCCAATTCAGTAATACTCTTTTTTGTTATTATTTCAAAATATTTCCTTTCAGTATTCCTTTAATTTCATAAATTGGAGACAAGACTAAGTCTTTCATATAATTCACAATCTGTCTATTTTCAATGTGTTTTCAGAGACAGACCTACGGTATTCATGTATTTTAATTGGTATTCTTTCACAAACCTCTCAGCGATAAATAATATTGCATGTGACTTGCCAAAAACTATATATCATATAAAATATCAAAATTGGCCAGTCTGTGTAAAAGCAGACCGATGTGTCTTTAAATGTAGTGACCAACACAATACAGTGTTGGTCACTACATTTAATATACACGCCCCCTTGGTACATACCCAGTACATTTACAGACATTAATTTACTACATATAGGCTCGAACAATGCCAAAGGGGAACAATGAATAATTTCTACAATGTTTTTACCTAACTGTATGTCCACTCTTTCCTTTATGTCTAGGGCAGGGCTGTTTTCAAATATTCAGAGTGACATGTGGTGAAACTGCAAAAAGACAAAAAAAAGCTACTGTATAAGTTGTTACTTTACTTTTTTTGTAGTTAGCGTACAATAACATTACTTTATATGATGATGAGAACGTGAAAGGCTTTTAATGATTACTTCAGTTGTAATATGCTCTATTCCTCTTATTTACTTACAGTATATCTCAGTATTTGGTTAACATGTTTCATAAAATTTGGTTTCATTAACATGTTGTTTTTGTGAGTCATTGAGAAGTGGCAACTGTAGCATAATCTGATAGGTGATGTTTTCCCTAAAACTGTTTTGAACCAGAATGTGAATGCTGTAATTAATATTTCCAACACAATTCCAGTCAAAACATAGATTATACTTAAGTAAAGTCAACCATTACAATAGCCTGTGCAACTCAATTACACAGCATGTATCCTACATGGCTGAAACTTGATTCATTGGAGAACCATTGAGGTTGATTATTATGGAGGACCAAGTCTGCCAAAATAAGAAAAAAAGAAATAAAGAAATATGCATCAATAAAAATATTTATACATAAACATATAAATAAAAACATCAAATTATACAATTAATCAATGTTATTTCCCTATTAATTTTTCTGGTTTAATTTAGTTTCAAATTGTTTTCTTTCTGTATTTGTTTATTTGCATATATACAGTGGGGAGAACAAGTATGTGAAACACTGCCGATTTTGCAGGTTTTTCTACTTATAAAGCATGTAGAGGTCTGGGCCTGTATTAATCAAGCTTCTTAGAATTACTCTTAAGAACACTGCTAAGACTTGACTTAAGAGTAAGAAAATTCTTGGCTGAAAGCTGCGATTAAAAGTTAGTTATCAAACATCTCAGTCCTACTTTTAGTGAAGTGTAGGACTAAATCTTAAGTGTCAGTCTTAAGAGCTGATTCACAACACTTTGCTGTGCTGCAAACGGGATTTTGGATGACGACATAGGCAAGATCCAATCACTGAATAGATGTTCTTGTATATTCTTAGATAAATTCACATTCAATGGTGACATTCATAAGAGGAGTTGACATTCAACAAACATTTGACAATTAAGAATTTGCAAGAGAATCCATTATGATATACACATTGTAAATTGAAGATCAAAAAAGGTTTCCAACACGTTTTCCACTATTTCTCAATTAAATATTTCAAACGAGTGTGCTGTTAACTGACCTACCTATATATAGCCTAGAGTTAACGATGTAATCATAGCCACCATGGATTCCAGAAGATAACCGAACTGGAGAGAATAAGAAACACTGCTTGCTGTAGCCTAGTTGAATTTTGTAGTCTGCGCTTCCACTGGCCAGTCCCTCTCCACCACACTTCGTGTGATACGATGTGCCCAGTGAAGGGATATATTATATATCGCCTATATTAGAATCCAGTGTTCTATAAATCAACTATAAAACAATTGTGAATAAATAGCTTACAAAAAGGCTACCTTTTGTAGTTAATTTGGGCTTCTGTCAGTGGCATACGGAAAGGGGTGAGCTGCCACGAGCGGGTATCCTCCGGTGGCAGAAAGTGCCTTTCAAACAGCTGCTTCGGGCCACTTTCATTCAATATCGCGCGTCATGGGTAGACCCAGGCCATTTGGTTAGAACATCCAAAATGGTGTAGTCTGCATCAAACTCAACTTGTACGTTGATGCTGTGGTAACTCATATCAAACATTCTTGTTGACGCTGGGAGCAATGATCTTTATGTAAGTGCCATCCATTGCGCCTACTACTCTTGGGAAGCCGGCTATTTGCATGAATTGTGTTTGCTTCTGTTGGATTATGCGGGGTGTTGATGGGAAGTCAGTGAAACGCGTGAAAATGTGTTGAGCTGTATGTGCAATAATTGTTTCCATTACAATTCGGCTTATTGATGGTTGCGATGGGCCAAATCATCAGCATTGCGTTGCTGCAAACGAAGCATAATCACCACCTTCAATTCATCTGAAAATGAATTGCTCCATAAATGTAACTGGTGAAATGACGTTCCTCACTCAGTCGTTGATGAAGATGATGCTTGCTCTGACCAAACAATACCGTTTTTAATTAATTAAGCAGCGTCAAAGAATAAAAAAAACATTCTTCCTCTTCTAAAAGATTTGCGCACGTCTCTGTCTACGCTATCACAAGCCCCTACTGGCAACTCTTAACCACTTAAAGAGACCTCTCGAGCGGTCTTAAATAGCTGGAAGAGTAAGAGTGATTCTTAGCTTTGAGAAATTTGATAACTTGCTTTTACACTTAAGTTCGAGAGTAAGAGTAAATTTTGTCAATTCTCAGCACTTGAGACTAAAATGGCACTTTGAGAAGCTTGATAAATACGGGCCCTGGAATTTTCATCATAGGTACCAGAATATCACATTATATTCTTTTTTAATAACTCCTTTACATTTTATTGCATGACATAAGTATTTGATCACCTACCAACCAGTAAGAATTCCAGCTCTCACATACCTGTTAGTTTTTGTTTAAAAAGTCCTCCTGTTTTCCACTCATTACCTGTATTAACTGCACCTGTTTAAACGTGTTACCTGTATAAAAGACACCTGTCCACACACTAAATCAAACAGACTCCAACCTCTCTACAATGGCCAAGACCTGAGAGCTGTGTACATCAGGGAAGGCAACAATTGCTGGCGCAATTATTAGAAAATGGAAGAAGTTCAGGATGATGGTCAATCTCCCTCGGTCTGGGGCTCCATGCAAGATCTCACCTCGTGGGGCATCAATGATCATGAGGAAGGTGAGGGATCAGCCCAGAACTACACGGCAGGACCTGGTCAATGAACTGAAGAGAGCTAGGACCACAGTCTCAATGAAAACCATTAGTAACACAATACGCTGTCATGGATTTAAATACTGCAGCGCACGCAAGGTCCCCCTGCTCAAGCCAGCGCATGTCCAGGCCCGTCTGAAGTTTGCCAATGACCATCTGGATGATCCAGAGGAGGAATGGGAGAAAGTGATGTAGTCTGATGGGACAAAAGTAGAGCTTTATGGCCTAAACTCCACTCGCCGTGTTTGGAGGAAGAAGAAGGATGAGTACAAGCCCAAGAACACCACCACAAATGTGAAGCATGGAGGTGGAAACATCATTCTTTGGGGATGCTTTTCTGCAAAGGTGACAGGACGTCTGCACCGTATTAACGGGAGGATGGATGGGGCCATGTATCGCAAAATATTCGATTCGATATCGCACTTGCGTCAGTAAGAGCATTGAAGATGGGTCGTGGCTGGGTCTTCCAGCATGACAACGACCCAAAACACACAGCCAGGCCAACTAAGGAGTGGCTCCGTAAGAAGCATCTCAAGGTCTTGGAGACCTTGTCTCCAGAACTAAACCCAATAGAAAACCTTTGGAGAGAGCTGAAAGTCCGTATTGCCTAAACAATCTGAAGAAGGTTTGTATGGAGGAGTGGGCCAAAATCTCTGCTGCAGTGTGTGCAAACCTGGTGAAGAACTACAGGAAACGTATGATCTCTGTAATTGAAAACAAAGGTTTCTGTACCAAATATTGAGTTCTGCATTTCTGATGTATCAAATATTTATGTCATGCAATAAAATGTAAATTCATTATTTAAAAATCATACAATGTGATTTTCTGGATTTATGTTTTGGATTCCGTCTCTCACAGTTGAAGTGTACCTATGATAAAAATTTCAGACCTCTACATGCTTTGTGAGTAGGAAAACCTGCAAAATCGGCAGTGTGTCAAATACTTGTTCTCCCCACTGTTTATATTTCTGTATTTCCACATCCTAAGCTAATGAGGGGGCAGGACTTAATCATTCAGCCATAACAATCAAGCCAACAGCAGAAGATAGAAACAGATTGTGAACGTAGAAAACAGAGTTGGGGAGAAACCAAGGGTATGACACAGGCTTGGTTTATATGATAAAGGATTCCTTCACCAACCCCAAAAAGAGATGCAATGTCGCAAACAAACAATCCTACTAACAAATAACTTTCCACAGCATCCATTGGCAACAAGGGCGGCAGTGGCAGGTTATCGCTTGGTTGGGCTTCATTTTATGAATAGAATAGTGTGATAAATTAAATCCTTATGCCAAACTACTATAGCCTATCCTGTCCTATCATTCCCCATTTCTAATAAATTAATTTGCTGTGAAGACAAACAATGTATTGTCAACAGTATTCATATATGTTTGATTTTGCTGCCTGCCTTTAAAAAGTGGCTTATTTTGCTTGGGCTAAAATTGGTGGCTTGGAAAGGAAGTGAGTATAAACTACCTTTGTGGCTGATTACCTGTCCCTGACCTATCGTTCATCTCCTCACTAAAGGGGTGGTGTTACTGAGTCTGGCTTTATTAATGTAGTCTATCTCTGATGTGTGCAGGCCTGTTCTTTCTGGCAGTGAAACCACAGCATAGGCTATCCCTACCACCGTGCACACAGCTGCTCTTAAAATTGATAATACAAATTTAGCAATGTTGTAATCTCAATAATACATATAGCTCCACTGAATTACTTGTTTACCAATCTCCCATAGGCAGAGGCTGTATTATATGGATTCCGCCAGAAATAACTCAAATACGTGAAATAATGACATGCATTGTTTTTATTATTATTGTGAACGATTATTGGGTGAATCACTTTTGGGTGACGGTGGTTACTTAAACATGGAGATGGAACAAATCCAATGAGAAATAACGGAAGGGGTTTAGATTAGGTTTCGAGTTTCCCTTTTGCCCTGTTCAAGACCTGTTCGTATGTCATGTGCAATTTAACACATTTGGTGAGATTTACTTCAGTGTTTCAGAGATTACATGTAAACATTCAGTATCAGTGGAGAATCAAATATTGTAAACATAATGCCTACGAGAGAGAGAGAGAGAGAGAGAGAGAGAGAGAGAGAGAGAGAGAGAGAGAGAGAGAGAGAGAGAGAGAGAGAGAGAGAGAGAGAGAGAGCTTATTCAAAAGAAGTGAGTATACACAGTGCCTACGGACAAAAGTGAGTATACCTTTATACCCCCCACTACACCAGTTTGGCTGGAGCGTGGCTGCATAGTGTTTTCAGATGAACTACAATGTGTGTTTGATTTGCTAATAAGATCGTCTTCAACAGATGAATACCATGTTGAAGAATATCAGATCAAGGTCTCCTTATCAACCGTACATCTCAGAATTTCTCCCAAATTACGTTCTCAGGAAACTATTTTGAAAACCTGAATTAGGTAATATGCCAACATATTTAGGGATTTTTACGTTTGAACTGCACGTTTCGTTATTTGGCTATATTCGTACCTCAATTACATTGCTCCGGTACATTTCGTTTAGTGGGTTTATGCAAGAACATTCCATACATTCCATAGCATTCAAAATTATTTTGCAACATTTACAGTTAAGGTTAGGTAGGAGGATACTAACGGTTAAGGTTAGGCATGAGGTTATTAACGGTTAAGGTTAGATATGACGTTACTGAGGTTAAGGTTAGAATTAATGTTAGGGTTAACATTACAAAAACCGACAATCGCCTGTCTGCATGACGCAAGCAATGTAGAACAAAACTCACACAAAGTGCAGGTCTAGATTTGAACTCGCGAACACACAAAGTGCCAGTCTGGATTTGAACTCGCGAACACTGGCATGCAAGTCGCGGATTTATACGCCCCTTCACCATCCCCGACCTCCACCCTAGCAAAAACTACTCTATTTACATGCTACGTCATGATCTTCATATGTTCATATTTAACGTTATTCGACTGTTCAATTTAGTTCCCTACAAACGTAATTGACCCTCTCATACATTCATATTTCACATATTTCGGTTTTACAAAATAGTTCCCTCAGAACGTATTTCACGTGATTTAGGGCTGCTCCTTATACGAGACAAGTCAAGTCCAAGTAAAAATGTGAGTACGAGACAAGACAGAGACACTCCCAAGACCAACCCAAACAATAGTCAGAATATTTATTTTGTCTTTTTAATTAAAAAATAATAAAACTCTGCTGAATTTATTTTTTGTCAATTTAAGGTTGTCTGAGTTGTTGGATCCAGGCAGCGACGGACTGGCCAGTCTGGATTTTGGGCAGATGCCAGAGGGCCGTTTGGGCCAATCAGAGCACATGATTGCCACAGCCATGTGCCCCCTGTACCTGTAAACGGCAGCCCGTATCATTTCCCTTGGCCAGCTTTCAAGCGTCAGTAGCACCGTCCTTGCACTGTGCGCTACACGCTACGCACCCCCGTCCCCGCTGACGGGGCCGCAGGCGGGTGGAAGTGACAGGGCTGTTTTTCATCCCCAGTCCGTCACTGGATCCAGACAAATAAAATCTGGTTCACCAACTATTACAATAGCATTTAAAGTTAGCTAGTCACTTTAAATTACTAGTAATGGCTAACGAAATGTAGATCATTTGTTTTTTCAAGAAAGCACATATTTATTTATTCACACATAACCCAACTGTGCAGTAAAATATGAGAAATGGGTGTAAATGCAGCTAGAGTAGCCAATGGTAGTTCAAATTCAGCTAAATGTGTCATGCTGTAATGGTTGTCTATGGTGCAGGGATATCAGACAAAGAAGCCAAGGGATATGAAGCAAACAGTGTTTAATTCAAATTACTTGCAAAATAAAAGACTTTGTTGAGCCAAAAAATAAATAACTAATCCAGCACTGCACATCACACAAACTTACATCAAGACAATGAACCACAAAATCCTACAGAGTACCAGCAACTAAAATACAGTACATGTACTAATGACAGAAATGGAAACTGCTGTGGATGGTTTGCAGACAACAAGCCAATGTATTGGTTATGGAATGTCAAGTGATGTCCGGGTAACCTGAAGACAACCTGGAACACAAAACATGAACTGGAGTTTGGTAGGCCTGGAGCCACCACCTCATCAAATCCAGGAGGGGGCAACCGTGACACAGGCAACCTTGCATTGCAAAGCATCTTATCAAATTAATTTCGAAAATACATTACACCATTATATTTTATCATGAGAACCTCCTTGTACTGGTGAGTCAAACTGTTTTCTTTTCCTTTTTGTTGGTGTCCAATTTAGTTAAAAGTTACTTCAATATAATGTTGACTAAGACAAGCACAATTATATGGCCTAACAGCGTGCAGCACAGCGAGGGTAGTGGAATGAAATGGAAGTGGCCAATAGTGGAGCTGTCATCAGTAAACGAAAGTAAACAGTAGTTGAGTGGATATTTTAACCAATTAGTGAACTTAGTTTATCAATCAAGAAAAAGTATCCAGCAGAAAATGGAAGATCTATTGAATCAGATAGACATTAATGTCCATAAGATCATGGGTCTGCCATGACACAAATTCAATGACAATACATTTCTTTAATGTAAAGTTCAGATCTGTATGTAGGAAAAGGTCTAACCCCCCCACACCCACAATTTATGACTTCTGGATATAATTGCTAATTAATAGACAATTGTAAAGGCAAGTAAGAACAATCACTACCTTAAACATAACAAGGATACTTCATAGGAGCTCGTACTGTATACTACAGATATAACATGGTCAGAAAGTTATGACATACAGTATAGAGGATTTCTTAAGTTGTCTATAATACACTACTAATAATGCAACAAGGAAATAACATGATATATATTCATTAGAGGACTACCTGTAGCTTTTTGTAGCTTTTACCCTATGGCAGGGCTTCCCAACACTTTTCATTGGAGATTTACCATCCTGTAAGTTTTCACTTCAACCCTAATTTAGCACACCTGATTCTAATAGTTAGCTAAAGGAAAGCTAAAATGTGTTGCCCACAACAATGTTTGGAGAGAACCTACAGAATGGTAGATCTCCAGGAATAGGATTGGGCAGCTCTGCTCACTTCTGGCCTTGAAAAGGATTAAAATCTTGTTCAATTGTAGTAACCATGTACTAGTAAACAAGGTGTTTCAAGCTACCTAGGTTGCCTCTGAGTCTACACTACAGACAAAAAGGTTTCCTAAATTATGTTTTTGGCTGTCCTCACTGTATAACTCTTTACGATGCCAGAGAGAATCATTAAATGATTAAATAAAATTAATATTGGTTCCAACTTTTTGACTTTTTGGGTTTCAAGTTTAACCAAAAAGCTTTCTTAAAAGGTTTCCTCAAAGTGGATAAATTAAGAATGTTTAGGATATAGGAGTACCTGTGTAAGCTCCCTGCATAAGGATTTCATTATTTGCCAAAACCTAACACTTTCATAACTATGGTTTCACATGTCCAGTCTTCCTTGAAACATCTTGTAACTTTCTTTCGAAGATGCAAGAGTATTTCATTGATTGCAAGCATATTTTCTTCAATCAATATACAGAAATACACAAATATACAAAAAATTATGTAAAAGAGGCCTTGGTGATTTTAGCAGTGTAAAATGTGTAAAACTACACCTTGAGTTGTACATCATTAGAGAACCTAGCAGCGCCGCTCTCTTACCTTGTAGAAGGTCTAATAATAAAACAGCATACATTACATACTGTAGCCTTGTTGATTTTTATTGTTCGTTCTTACTGCTTTCTTGTATGCACAAGGGCATCTTTGTATTTTGACTGTGAACTTTGCTCTGGGCTTGTATGTGTTTACAAAGTGCTGGCATGAATCCAAGTGTTCCAAGTGTTTTGTTAAAATCTGAGAACAAACCGTTTTCTGGAGATTACTAGAGTCTCAGAAACCAGGCAATATATACAAAAACTCAAACACTTACACATTCACACCTACACACATGCACACACACGCACGCACGCACGCACGCACACACACACACACACACACACACACACACACACACACACACACACACACACACACACACACACA
>JACXGM010004142.1:0-26861 GCA_016801145.1 Umbra pygmaea | reverse complement strand
CATGAGATTCCAGTCTTGTTATCACACTGTTTGTGCAACAGGTCTATACTGGAATCCGTATGTAGCGGAAGGAACGCAGTCTATGGGATCCTACCTGGATTGATATCACAAGTCACCACAAGGATTCACTATAGCTCAACAAGGCAAGGCAAACATTTATTTACTGACCCCAACAAACTACGACAATGTAGGGGGTCCGCGTGATGTAGGAGGCTAAGTCGCTACATTGCAGGACAGTCTACGTCACGATGGTCATGGGTTCAAGCCTGACCATCGGTTCTCTGACTTTCACTGGGCCTCCTGCAGGAGGCAGCTCAAATTGGCATAGTGTTGCCCGGGATTAGATAAATCAGATTATCTATTCTGCCACATTGCTCTCCAGCGACTCCTTGTGTTCAGATTGGGCACCTGTAAATTCAATCGCGAAAGCATGACTGGTGAACGTAATCATCCCGTGCACGATCCGACTAAAGGCTTCTGTGTTGAGTAAAAAGTGTGAAAAGAATCGGCAGGTCGGGTGACATTTTTTGATGAAGAATGGGGACGCCCCTTGTCATCCCACAGAGCTGCCGATAAGGCAGGGTTAGTGGGAATTGGGAAGGAAGGAAAATCTGGAAAAATATACAAGAAAAAAAATAGAACAAGGCTGAATTATTGTAGGGTTGACCCATTACCATCAACAGTGATTTGACGCTCTGCTTTATAATTGTCTATATACTATCAAATAGCCAAGCTTAATTGCATCCATTGATGGATGGCTAGATGAAATGTCAAAAATATTATTGTTTATTTTTGGGGGGGTGGGGGGTACGGTGAAGACAGAAAATGCAGTGGAAAATCCAAAAATATGTCTGCATCTGATAAGCAGCACACAAGGAAGAAGAGCTTACCGTACTCAACATCTGACCAAAAAATGAATGAAAAAATTAATATGACCATAGACCTTCTATTATATCAAATTCAAATGACATTTTAGTAAAACCCAGGCATCTTGTCAAGAGTAGAGGGTCTCTTCTGGCACTATGGCCATATAGAATGTTGGCATGAAGGTAGAGTATAATTGTTGATTTGGAGAATTAGTGACCCAAACACTAAACTATGGACCATTTGCTTACATCCTAAATGTTCCTGCTGAACAAGTGTTGGGGTAAATGCCCACAGTCCCCAAGGAAGCATGATTATAATTTATCCATACCTTCAATGTAGCCAGTCAGTTTATTTAGCATTATGTGTACTGTAGCTGCATCCATTGGCTTGTCTAATTGAATATGCAGCAATAAGGAGGTATCCCCTTGGGACAATGTCTAACACTTTTGAAAAATGATTGTGCCTGTGTGGGTGTTGTATATGATTTTTTTATTCTGTACTAACGTGGGAGATACTGCAGGCTGTCACCCATGTCTTATGAAGATCATTCTCATTTAATCTTGTGCTATTTAGCTGCTGTTGAGTAGATGCATGACCAATGTTGATGAAGGATTTCAAACATCTTGCATATGCTTTAGGGTGTGAAATTATGGGAGACAAAGCGGTCCAATAGTGCTTCACGTTTTCATATAAAAACAGCTGGATAATGTCAATGTTGCATTGGATAGATTAGTGGCTGTGGTCATGCAGTGTTGAATTTTTGTGAGATTTGAAAATGAGCATTTAAGGTGGAACATGGAAAAATGTATATACTTTCAGAATTCTAGAGGGCTAGCCATATTTTGGGATCTACTTTTAGCTACCAATCAACCTACCCACTGTTGGAGAGTCCTGTAATAAGCCAACTGTAGATTAAACTCTACAAGCATATTTCGTTTAACCAAATATTAATCTGGTTTCTGTATCTGGACTCTATATAGTATGGTATAGTTCTTAGCCTGTATTAATACTATATGTGTGAGGTACTTCTTGGTTAAAAATTGCTGACTGTATAGGGACTTTGTTTAAACTACTGCATAAAGAGTTTAATGTACATGAACAGACAAGCCAACCTCTAACAGACTATGGCATTTTAATGTAGGCCTACTGTAGATGCTTCCCATAGTTCCAGTCACAGATGAAAGGCCCACCAGGAATGTTCCTATGTGTCCTTGTGTGTCTTGCAAAATACATCTCACCACATGTTGTCCTGAAGCCTGTGAGAATTCACAATGGGGATAGTTATGTACATAGAACGCACAGTGTGGTATCACACAGCGCTGTCTGCTCCAATACTTTTCATCTTTGAAGGGGGCTGGGGGTCTAAGGCTAGGATATTTTGTATAGCATTTAGACTCATATTTAGATAATTATCAGTTGATGTAGATAGAGACAGCGAGCTATGCTAACATTAGAACCATGGATGGACATGCTACCATCTAGAAATTTTAGGCTTCAAATGCTAACATGAAATGACAGTGGGAATTCAGTTTTAAAAAATCGGTTTGACATTGGAGGGTTTTTAAGAAGGCACTATATACTTCACTTAAATCATTAAATTCAACATGGAAGACAGGTAATAAAAGAACAGGTTGTGTAATACTGACAAATGGCTCATTTCATGCACCTCTCATCTACACATGAACATCTGGCTTGATTGTTCATCTGTCATCAGGCTACATATTGTTCATCTATAGTTGCCACCCTCTGAAGAGTGAAAAACTGCCACCCCCTCCAAATTAGATAGTTATTAAAGACTAATTTTAATCACTTAAGTCTAACCAAAAACAATCTGTCCAGCCGCGTCTTCAAGGACGCTTAGGAGAACCCCAAGAGGCTACAGTACTGTATGTGCTGAAACTCTGCAGTTGCCATGCCAACATGATCAGGTTAACAGAAGTAGATAAAGGAGCATGCAGAAAAGGTTGACATGCATTGCTTATCCATTCTCCAACTTCTTTACTCTTTTTTGCCCAGCTGGTGCGTTGACTTTTTTGTTAAGGAAAATGTAAGAATATGGAGCATTATGTAATAACCAACCAAAATGTGTCTTTATGAAGAGCCGTATACATAACAACAACTGTTTATTTTATGCATTAATACTGACTCAAAATTAATTTGAAAAGATACTAGTAATCTACTGATCTCATTCATTGGCCAAAACTACCTACATCAAGTGTCACTGCATGATACTGAGTGTTATACTAACACAAACAAATTATTAACCACAAATATCAGAAAACATATGTGCATGTGTGCAAACACACACAGCTTTGCCATCACGGTTAATCATAATAGTCAATATAGAGGAGACCACGTGGCATAGTGGGCTAAGTCACTACATTGCAGGACAGTCTACTTCATGATAGTCAGTGGTTCGAACCTGACTATGGGTTCTCTGACTTACCCCAGATCTCCTGGACGAGGCAGTGCAAATTGGCACAGCGCTGCCCGGAATATTGGTTAGATATGACAGATTATCCATCCTGTACAGGCTAGTTGGTGAATGTAATCATCCCACACATGATCTGACTAAAGGCTTCCATGTTGGATGAGTAGTGTGAGAAGAATCGACGGCTCGGCGATATGTGGTTGGATGAACCATGTGTGCACGCTCACCATCCCACAGATCTATCCAAAGAGTTGCGGAGCTGCCGACAAAGCATGGTTAGCGGGGAAGAAAATTGGGAAAAATGAAAAAAAATAACCCTAAATTGCACTTCATCCCTACGGTAAATCAGAGCGTCTGCTAAATGACTAAAATGTAAATTTAAAAAGTGTAAGAAAATGGTTCGACAGCAAAAGACTAATATGGAACAGTAAGTTCTGGTGTAGGCAACACAGATTGTTTGAGTTTGTCTCTCTACTGACAGCACTCCACATTTCCGAACAACACAGCTACATGTTGAAATCGCCCAGAATTCTCCTTTAAGCTGGACCCAGGGCATTATCCACTTGCTATTTTTGCTGAATAGCTCCTTTAGTCTTATAGCAAGATCACTACCTTGTCCAGGTTTGTAGATCCTCATCAGACTAATGACATTGCCATGGTCCAAGTCAAGGCTTTCGGCTGAAGATTCCATTAGGGTAGATTTGCAAATGGAAAAGTGACACAACTCAGTTGAATACCCCATGCGTTGACTACATCAAGGGTCAATTGCACGATACATGACAGCAATTCGGTCACCAGGAGGTACATGTCATGTATTCATCCTGGGGTCCATCCAGTACTACCTGTTCTCCTGGCAATACACAGGTAACCGTACGTAATGGGAATTTCGCCGCATGACGTAGACAGACTTACGATAAGTGAACTTTCATACGTGGCCGTTCTTCCGGAACATTTCCAAGAATAGACCAATCGGTTACAATTTAAAGTACTTGGGAAACGTTAACTTTAGGTATAACATGCTGTGTGAGGGGAGGTTAAGGTTAGTTTTAAGTGAAGGTAAATTTTTATGAGTTTCGTAAACGTACGAGCCATTATTTGTTTCCACGTATCGCAATGAGAACTCCCTGTCAAGTAAGGCATCATCTTGGGGTCCTTCCATTAATAGCTTAATTATCCAATAAATTACAATCTTCCATTGACAGCGCAATCTGTTTATCTTGTTATGTTCTGTGGTCCGTTTGTATATATGTATTTACCAGTAGTACATAAAGACTGTTTCGCCCCACGAGGCATTTTGATTTATTAAGTGCTTTTTGACATTAAATTATGTTATCTTTCTGAGTACTCCTTTGTGTTTGACTCATAATTTCAGCACCATGGACCAGTATTATTATGACAAGTAGGGGTCTTGTGGTGCATCAGTGAGAGGTGCAAAGCCTGTGGTTTTGTCCAAAATGATCTCATAGGCTAGTGAGTGTTGTCATTGCTAACAGGGACATAGTTATTAGCATGAAGGTTTGAGCATTTATCTGTACACATTTTGTATTACTTAAATAGCTACTCTACATTAAACTTTAAATTAGATTAACTCTAAATCCAATGCTTTGCAGATACATAACATTTTGATCACACTCAATATCATAACTTTCAACATGTTACCTTAATAACTGCCTTAATTCTTCATATAATATAAATTCAACAAGGTGCTAGAAACGTTCCAACAAGATTTATAACATTTTTTACATTATTGCATCACACAGTTGCTGCAGATTTGTCGACTGCACATCCATGATGAGAATCTAATTTTACTACATTCCAAATGTGCTCTATTGGATTGAGTTCTTGTGACTGTGGATGCCAAATGAGTACAGTGAACTCATTGCCATGTTCAAGACACCAGTTTGATATGATGTGAGCTTTCTGAAAAGGTGCATTATCATGCTGAAAGTCATTAGAAGATGGGTACACTGTGGTCATAAAGGGATGGATATGATCAGCAACAATACTCAGGTAGCCTGTGTTATGCAAACAATGCTCAATTGGTACTAAGGGGCCCAAAATGTAGCAAGAAAATATTCACCACACCATGACACAACCACCACCAGCTGGAACCCTTGATACAAGGCTGGATAGTTCCATGCTTTCATATTGTTCAAACCAAATTCTCACCCTACCATCTGAGTGTTGCAGCAAAAATGGAGACTCATCAGAACAGTCAACATTTATCCAATGTTCTATTGTCCATTTATTTGTGGGCCTGTGTAAATTGTAGTCCATTCTCGTCTGACCTCTGCCATCAACAAGGCCTTTTCACCAAGAGAACTACAACTCACTGGATATTGTATTGGACCATTCTCTGTAAGCCCTAGCGATGGTTATGTGGGAAAATACCAATAGATCAGCACTTTCTAAAATACTGAAACCAGCCCATCTGCCACCAACAACCACACCACGTTCAAAGTCACTTAAAGTCACCTTTATCCACCACATTGATGCTTGTTTTGAAATTCAGCAGATCCTCTTGACCATGTCTACATGTTTAAATGCATTGCCTTGCTGCCACGTGATTGACTGATTAAGTATTTGAGTCAACAAGCAGTTGAACAGGTGTACCTAATAAAGTGGCCGGTGAGTGTGAATTCAATTCTGTGGCTGACAGGAAGCCTATGTAGTGACTTAAGAATCGGGGCGATGTGGTCTGACCTTTTGGTCCCTGTAAGAACTCTAGCAGCTGCATTTTTAATAAGCTGAAGCTTTTTGATTGTTTTTTTTTAGGAGCCCTGTCAAAAGAAAATTGCCTTAGTCAATCCTGCTAGATATTAACGGTATTATGTGTCTATTTAGACTAAGATCAGAGTGAACTACAATGCCAAGGGGGCACCACAGGTCATAGGGATCTAATTTAATATTTGGGATGTTTAAATTAGCTTATAATTGTAATTTCACAAATGAAGACATTCATTTTGGTTGGTTATTACATAATGCACCATATTAATAATCCAACTACCACATTTTGTAATAATCACCACATTATGTAATCATTTCTTGTAATATGCGGGGAAATTAAATATATATATATATATATATTGCATTCCAGCTGTTTATTACAAAATACAGCAGTTTATTACAAAATTAGGGTGTTATTACATAATGAAGTGAACATTTATTACATTTTGTGAAGTTATTAAACTGTTATTACATAAAGTGTTGTTACACACCCAAAAGCATACACCATAATTCAATCAAAATGTTGAGGCGTTGTGTCAGTGCAACTGTATTGACAAAGTCAGCACAGCATTGTTGGTAGGCAAAGCCAGAATGTAAAAACAAAAAAGTAAAGTAAAATGTTAATAATGTGATAATGTGAACATTTACAATAAGCAGTAAGTCAAGGAACGCCCAAAGTAAAATTAATTTAAATGGGTTACAGTACATATGAACATACATTATGCCTACTCCATCTACTCAATATAGATTTAATTGCATTTGGACAATTTACATTTTTAACTCAAAATTATGAACCTAAAGATGCAATTCATTCTTTTCAATAAAGACATTGTTTTTAATTAATATAAAATATTATTTTGGCTGATTAAAAATGCAATCAATTTATTTACTGAGAAAACAGTTTAATTTTACTGACAAGCCCAATTACGAATAAGGGAACTGGTAGTAACCCATATCTTTTATCCTGATCTTGATTACATAATTAATTCCCAATATGTTTTATAATTGTCTTTTTTACTCTCATAGAATGTGGGCACAATTAGAACGTGGACAAAATCAGGACAATGTACACATTAGCTTCTAGTACAAGTGTGAATAGTAAATAGACAAACAATTGGTGTACTTGGAAACTGACATTTAAAAAAAAGGTAGAATTGTTCCTAGTGAGTTCATTCGAGTTGAAGGCTGAACTGAATAAACGACAAAGAGAAGATGCAATATTTAATAGCTTAGGGTAATGGCCTCGTCTCAGAGAGAAGATTCCCTGAGCCATCTTAAATAGCTCTATTTAAGAAGAAGGAACTCAACAACTCCACAATAGGTACAGGATAGTTGAAGATCGAGACCTGTTTCCTAAAATCACGTCTCATCCAAATGTTTCTGATTCATATCACACTGCTCTCAACCAATTATTGTTGAGCTGGTACCTGTCTGCTTGAGGGTAACACATTCCCCAGATTTACAACCACGGTTGGTAATGCAGGCGCCTGCCCTTCTTTACCTCAAGGAGTCACTAGAGGCCTATGTGGCAGGGCACCAAATTCCCCCAGGAGGCACCATCTGGTTACAAGTAAAATGTTCTCACACCGTTGGAAGATATCTTTTAATCCAAGACTTTTGTTCTTGTGTATGATTTTTTATAACCACGTTTTAATAACCATTTACAGTGCCTTGCGAAAGTATTCGGCCCCCTTGAACTTTTCGACCTTTTGCCACATTTCAGGCTTCAAACATAAAGATATGAAACTGTAATTTTTTTTGAAGAATCAACAACAAGTACGACACAATCCTGAAGTGGAACAAAATTTATTGGATATATTTCAAACTTTTTTAACGAATAAAAAACTGAAAAATTGGACGTGCAAAATTATTCATTTGCACATTGAGAGACTGAAATTTTTGCCCATTCCTCCTTGCAAAACAGCTCGAGCTCAGTGAGGTTGGATGGAGAGCGTTTGTGAACAGCAGTTTTCAATTCTTTCCACAGATTCTCGATTGGATTCAGGTCTGGACTTTGACTTGGCCATTCTAATACCTGGATATGTTTATTTGTAAACCATTCCATTGTAAACTTTGCTTTATGTTTTGGATCATTGTCTTGTTGGCCCCCTTGAACATTTTGACCTTTTGCCACATTTCAGTGTTTCAAGCATAAAGATTTAAAACTGTAATTTTTATGAAAAAGCAACAACAAGTGGGACACAATCATGAAGTGGAACAAAATTTATTGGATATTTCAAACTTTTTTAACAAATAAAAAACTGAGAAATTGGGCGATCAAAATTATTCAGCCCCTTTACTTTCAGTGCAGCAAACTCTCTCCAGAAGTTCAGTGAGGATCCCTGAATGATCCAATGTTGACCTAAATGACTAATGATGATAAATAGAATCCACCTGTGTGTAATCAAGTCTCCGTATAAATGCACCTGCCCTTTGATAGTCTCAGAGGTCTGTTGAAAGCACAGAGAGCATCATGAAGAACAAGGAACACACCAGGCAGGTCCGAGAATGTTGTGGAGAAGGTCAAAGCCGGATTTGGATACAGAAAGATTTCCCAAATTTTGCAAGCGATTATATTGAAATGGAAGGAGTATCAGACCACTGCAAATCTACCAAGTCCCGGCTGTCCCTCTAAACTTTCAGCTCATACAAGGAGAAGACTGATCGGAGATGCACCCATGATCACTCTGGATGAACTGCAGAGATCCACAGCTGAGGTGGGCGAGTCTATCCATAGGAGAACAATCAATCGTATACTGCACAAATCTGGCCTTTATGGAAGAGTGGCAAGAAGAAAGCCATTTCTGAAAGATATCATAAAAAGTGTAATTTAAAGTTTGCCACAAGCCACCTGGGAGACACACCAAACATGTGGAAGAAGGTGCTCCGGTCAGATGAAACAAAAATCGAACTTTTTGGCAACAATGCAAAACGTTATGTTTGGCGTAAAAGCAACACAGCTCATCACCCTGAACACACCATCCCCACTGTCAAACATGGTGGTGGCAGCATCATGGTTTGGGCCTGCTTCTCTTCAGCAGGGACAGGGAAGATGGTTAAAATTGATGGGAAGATGGATGGAGCTAAATACAGGACCATTCTGGAAGAACCTGATGGAGTCTGCAAAAGACTTGAGACTGGGACGGATATTTCCTCACTAAGCTCGAGCTGTTTTGCAAGGAGGAATGGGCAAAAATTTCAGTCTCTCAATGTGCAAAACTGATAGAGACATACCCCAAGTGACTTACAGCTGTAATCGCAGCAAAAGGTGGCACTACAAAGAATTAACTTAAGGGAGCTGAATAATTTTGCACGCCCAATTTTTCAGTTTTTTATATGTTAAAAAAGTTTGAAATATCCCAAAAAATTTGTTCCACTTCCTGATTGTGTCCTACTTGTTGTTGATTCTTCACAAAAAAATACAGTTTCATATCTTTATGTTTGAAGCCTGAAATGTGGCAAATAGTCGAAAAGTTCAAGGGGGCCGAATACTTTCGCAAGGCACTGTACCTGAGAGATAGAAAAAGAGTATTAAGGGGGAAAATATTTTACCTCGACAGCGTCTATATTCACTTTCTATAGAACCTGGAGGAGGCATAAATAGGCCTAAATATTGCCTACAATTACTGAAGGAATCTTTAACCTCCACAGCATAGTGATTTAACATTTTGTTACAAGCTCCAATATACTTACAGTACCATATAGTATGTATGTAACATAAACCTAATCAACGACAATCCCCATAATGTTCTAATCTACAGATAATAAGCAATTGTGTGTTTTTGTAATTAAGTTCCCTGCAATAAGAAAAAAATATTATATTTCTGATCGGTACTGAAAAACTGATATCTGTGCAGCTAATATATAAAATATAAGCCTGTGGATTCAGGCAACATTGTGAGGTTAGATTAAATACCAGCTCCTTGTGTCATGCTTGAAAAGTTTCAGCAATACATTTGTCCTCAATTCTAATCTGAAGTCCTCTATTCTATTATTCAGAACTCAGGCCCATGGGCATCAGTTTGGTTTGAAATGTGCTGGGGACAGAGACGCTTTCAGAAGTGCATTTTCAGTAGTGCTGGGTACAATGACGCAATCATTTTTTTGCTCTTTCGCACAGGTCATGATTTGAAAGACGCTGTCCTGTAGCTTACTAATGCAAGTGAATAAAATGTATACAAAAATGTGATATGTCCGACACATTTTATGAAGAACTAGAAATAGTAGCCTAATTAAAAAACAGCACTTAATATCTCTTTTTTGTAAACAATTACACGCAAATGCCGCATCTCCATAAATTTTACTTTAAAAATACAAAACATGGGAGGACTGGCCGAGGGTATCGGAAAGGATTCCTTTTGAACTCTGGTCTGAACTCCAAATAACGATACACCTAAGATTCTACAATGCTGTGAACCGAGTCAGCTAAGCTAAGCTGTAGCAGCTATCGCTAACTACAGCTAGCTGCTCTGCCCCTCAAGTCAGCACAGTCTCTAGCTTACTGTTTGCAGTAATACCAGCACCTCCAACGAATGTTAGTTAAGTAGCACTAACAAGAAAACGGGTGTCTTTATTTTTCCCCAACACCCTCATGTTACAACTTAAGTAACCAGTTTTGTACTTAGATACCACATTGCCACAATTTCCAAAACTGACCCTTGGGCTCCGAGATAAAACTAAAGTGAAATGGGACTCACATACGACTGTCTGTAAGCTGGCGGAGCCAACTATACTGAGTCAGCTAGCAGTTATTTGATGACATCACCCAATCGTGTGATTCCAACACGAGGGATTGCCACCCGCCCCTCCCCCAACCTAGAATGCATCCCAATTTTACAGTTGTTGGCAGTGTGTGAACCGAGAAGCCAGCGCAGCAGCAGAACGGCTGTGTCTGTGCCTGCCCTGTGGGGATAGAGATTGTTGATTGTGGATTTGTTGACATCTGTCGTTCAAGAATTATATGTTTTATGAACTTGTTATATGTGTTATTTTCTTAACTAAATTGAGCTTGAGGTTTTAAAAAAAAGGGATGGGTACAAAATGACTCATGACGAAATCTGGTAGGTACACGTACCTACCATCCCCACCGAAATTGACGCCTATGCTTAGGCCCTAAAATAATGTAAACGGTGAAGTGGCTAGCGATGTACAGCTCTGCGTGAGCAAACATGTGTAGACATGTTGTGATTATTATTGTTTATTTGCTTGTCCATTCAATCCACCCGAAGCAGTAGCTACTCTTTCAGGGCTGTAGAAATCTCAGTCCTGAAATGTGTGATGTTAAAAATTTGCTAAAACTGCAAAATATATTTGTAGTGGGACATAACGCAAGTACAATTGACATGTATTACTATGTGTAGTATAGAATGATCAAAGATAAAGAATAGTTGCAAAACCTTTAGGGTGTACCTTGAGAGGTCCTTTGTTTTCTGTTTCTTTCCAGTAGGTAATTGCACTTTTTGTCCCTGGTTGGAATTAATTTCTGATTAGAAACAGAGCCTGAAAATTACAGGCGTTTGTGCCTTCTGTAGTGGAATGAGAAAATGGTTTACAGGACAAATATGCATATCTTAAGAGCTGGCTGCTGGCTGTCATCTCTCACACCTATTCAACACAAAGGGCTCCCTGAGAGGAGCAGAGACACAGGAAAAGGGGGTCAGAAGCATCATACCTCCTCACTGGACCACACCAACAAAGCCTAAGGGTAAAGACCAACAGACCCACTTCTGTAACACACTTCTGTAGCCATTGGACCAAATACTGTGTCATTGGATGTTTTTATGACGGTCCCATAAAGGGAGCATGTATATAATATACCACAAGGATGCACATGTCATGTATCTCTCTATATGTATTTATCTAGCAGGTTGGCCAAAAGATGTGTGAAGTTCCACAGAGACTAACATCTACCCCGTGGGGTGAGACTTTTTCTATTAATGTTAATGTGGCCCACCTGTTCTTTTGTCTTTATTGTGTTAACGTCAAGTTGGAGTTTTAAGGTCTGCAAATAATTCAATGAATGTAAATGTGTCGTGTTCTCATTGGTATAGCCAGAAGAATGTGATTCAATTTTGATGCGACTTGAGAGTGGGGAGTGTCACCTGAATGGAGAGGATAAAAATCCCTTGTTTAGGTAGTTCTGGGAGTCTTTATCATTAAACGATACTCCTGGCAGTATTTTGCCATAGCCGTGTGTTAGAGTAGATTATTTAGGTAAAACTGTATAGTTTTTGTTACGCTAAGGATGGCAAGATTCTGGAACATGTACTATTCTTGGAATGTATTTTGTATGGTTAAAGAGTTGTAATTTCATGCCCTTTACTTGGAATTAAATGTTATTACTTTAAACCGAGCACTGTTTGTGGCATTCCAAATTTATTCCTAAGAATATTTATGGTTGTCATACGTTCTGAGCCCAAGATGCCCTCTCCTGAAGCGTCAGGGATCAGACGGTCTGGTTCCGCTGTTTCTGGAGCCACTGTAATCACAGCTCTCCAATTTCGGCTAATTCGATACATCGATGTTTTTCCCGGCTGGTATAAGAAGCCCTTGTCTACAAAAGAGAGCTGTGGGTGATTGTTTTATATGCTGCTGTATACTGCGTCTGAAGGACACAGTAATATTTCAGTAGTAAAATGAGGTTTATTGGATGAACAAAAATGTGCAATATTCATCAAAACAAAATTAGACGGGCATAAATTTGGGCACCACAACAGAAATATCAAATTAAAATTTAGTTGAGCCTCCTTTAGCAGAAATAACAGCCTCTAGATGCTTCCTATAGCCTGTAATGAGTCTCTGGATTCTGGATGAAGGTATTTTGGACCATTCCTCCATGAAAAACATCTCCAGTTTAGTTAGGTTTGATGGTTGTCGAGCATGGACAGTCAAATTACCTCACAGATAATCAATGATATTCAGGTCTAGGGACTTGGATGGCCATTGAACTTGTTCCTCTGCATAAAAGCCAGTGCAGATTTTGAGCAGTGTTTTGGGTTGTTGTCTTGTTGAAATATCCAGTCCTGCCATACCTGTACATTATTCTCAAGTATTTGAGGGTAATCCATGCAACCCTCAACTTTAACAAGATTCCCATTACTGGCACTGGCCACACAGCCCCACAGTGTTGAAACCTCCACCAAATTTTACTATGGGTAGCAAGTGTTTGTCTTGGAATGCAGTGATATTTTGCCACCATTCTGTCACCCCTTGTTATGACCAACTAACTCCATCTTTGTTTCATCAATCCACAGCACCTTTTTCCAAAATGCATCTGGCTTGTCCAAATGTGCGTTTGTATACCTCAAGCGACTCTGTTTTTGGTGTGTGTGCAGGAAAGGCTTCTTGTGCATCACATTCCCATACAACTTCTCCTTGTGCAAAGTGTGCTGAATTGTTAAACGATGCACAGTGACACCATCTGCAGCAAGATGATGTTGTGGGTCTTTGGAGGTGGTCTGTGGGCTGCTTTTTACCGTTCTCACCATCCTTCGCCTTTGCCTCTCTGATATTTTATTTGGCCTGCCACTTTTGGCCTTAACAAGAACTGTGCCTGTGGTCTTCCATTTCCTCACTGTGTTCCTCACAGTGTACACTGACAGCTTAAATATCTGAGATAGCTTTTTGTAGCCTTACCCTAAACCATAATGTTGAACAATCTTTGTTTTCAGGTCATTTGAGAGTTGTTTTGAAGCCCCCTGTCTATGAAGTTCAAAGCTTAATGAGCTCACCAAACCAATTGTGTATTCCAATTAATCAGTGCTAGGTAGTTACAGGTATTAAAATCAATTAAATGAAAAAGGTGCATGCCCAAATGTATGCACCTGTCTAATTTCATTTTGATGCATATTGCACATTTTCTGTTAATCCAATGATCCGAACACCCATTTATGTATAAATGAAAATCAGGGCAATTGTCAGGGGTGCCTAAACTTTTGCAAATGACTGTATATGTTTACCTGCATTGAACCTTATGCAGAAGTTTGTTTGCTCCGCTATACATATGAACTGGTGTATATTATGCAGTCTGAGAATAAATACTGAAGGCCAGAACCTACATTTGACTCCTCATTCTTCACCTACAGCTGGTGGAGATATTAAGAAATCATTGTTAGCCTATTATCTTCCTGCTCTGAGGTTCTAATCTTATTAAACATGCACACCCATTACTAGCGAGTGGCCGGGTTTCTAACTTGTCCTCACTGAGTCGAGGAGCTGTAACTAGCAGTTGATGAACACCGGCTTAAGAAGGTAACATATTTAGGCAGATCGGCGCAGCCAAAAGCAGTTTAGCCACCTGAGGGGTGCATTCCTGACTGGTCGTGGCCCGTAGCTGTTCAGCCTGATCGGCATGCCAGAGCCGAGGTCCAAACCCATTGTCCCAGTATGAAAAAAAACACTTTTTAAAGATCAAAATTGTGTATGTCTTTCATTGCTTACATTGTTGAGGGTTCTTGCGGGTTTGACTCAAGCAGATTTAATGACACATGACTAAATGTTACATTGATAGCTAAATAGGAGAGGGGTGAGAAACAGAGGTGACATTTTAATACTGCATGGTTGATTCATGACCAAGGGACAGGTGACCTTTGAGAAGGCAGGGTTGATAGTTGACAAAGACAAAGGTGAATTAAGAATGAGAGGTGATATTTGGCAAGGAAGGGGGTGGACCTGTGAAGAACAGGCGATTTGACCAATGGTAAATTGAGAACCAGAGGCAAGATGAAGATTGAAACAGTTCCTACAGTAATATCCATTTCGTAAACACATGCCCAATGTTGGCTTCTGCTGATAACATTGCTGGTCACATGATTGGCTATGTTAAAAATGTTGAAATAACCAACCCCAAATATAGTTAACGGTTATTTGATTATGTTTATTTTCTATATTTAATTTTAGTTATTTTTATTATTTTATGGTCAGCACACTAGTGGGGGGAAACAGGCATGCAGGGGGAGACAGAGAGGAAGGCACAGACAGTTGGCCAAGTCTGGGCTCACCAAGGAGGCTTGTGTTCACTGGAGTAGGGAGCTTTAACCGCTACACCAACTCTGGCACGATAGTGTGCTTTTTAGACATTGGCTGTAAAAGTGGCAGCCAAAGATTATGTGTACTACAGTGCGTCATGGACACAGGGTTCGCAAAGACTTACGACTCATGATTTTATACAATGGTAAAATAAAAAAATGGGACCCCCCAAGCTTAAAAGATATATTGTGAGGGGTACTAGTGACTTATTAAGGGGTCCCGGACCTCCCCAGACTCACCTTTTGTTAATTGCAAAAGTGCCAGATTGCATCTTTACATGCCTAATGGGCTGAAAGGATGGCAGATGGCTTTGCCATAACATAGATACTTGCCCTGGATAAAGAGGATCCCTGAAGATGACAATTCATCCCTAATATATAAACACAGATTTTCCATATACACAAAAATGAATTTCTCTCAAATTGTGTTCACAAATTTGTTTAAAAACTGTTAATAAGCAATTCTCCTTTGCCAAGACAATAGATCTAAATGACAGGTGTGGAAAATCAAGAACCTAATTAAACAGCATAATCATTGCACAGATGCTGTGAAATAAAAGAATGTTGAGCATCAATTTGCCTGGCATGGAGTCAGTGGACGTGAGGCACATGATTACAATGCCTCCTGACAGACAATGATGTTGGACAAGCCTTTCTATTCCTGTCAAACACAGGAAACCAATCTGTAACATGGTTACACTGTGCTCCGATTGCCCAGAACATAATGTCATGTTTAAGAAAATGGATGGAGAACCCAACGACAACCACAAACAGCCCCCTGCCAGGGTCGGTTGGGGATTAATGGTCTCAGAAGCTGAAAGTTGCATTGTAACCCTGCGTTCACACCTGCCATTTTTAGTGGGCATCAGGGCGACGAGTCTCAATGTATTCTCTATGGTACAAGACGAATTGGGAGGCGCCAAGCGGTGAGAAAGAGCAGTGCACATGAAGCGACGCGTGGGAGGCAGAGGAGGTGAAGAGAGGGCGTGGAAAAAGTTGAAAATAGTTGAAATTTTTGGCTGAAGCGACGGAGCGTCAACCAACCAGGATACATCACGCCATGTGTACCAGCTAAACTACATCGAACATAATTAATAGCCATATAGCTTCTTAAGAAATGAGAAACGCATACAAAAATAAATAAATGAAAATGTGTTTTTGTTTAAGTCAATTATATGGAAGACCATTACTCAAGTGATTGACATTTCCCACGAAATGCCCATAGAGCGACGAGTTCTAGGCTGGAGAGCGACGCGAGGCGTACAATTTTGCTTTCCCCAAAAACAGGTGTGAACGCAGGGTAAGTGAGCAACGAGCTCCACAGGTGTACCAAAGTTGAGCACACTAAATACATGTCATTTAACTTCTGGGATTTGTATGAATTATCTAAATCATCCATTAAAATACACAACTTGTATTACATTTGTTTATGACAGGCTCATTACAGTAGATCAACAGTAGAGGTTGAGAAGATTAAATCAATAACCACATTTGCTACTACAGTTTTTATACAAGTAAAGAAAATCTCAAAACAAGGGTTCTGTGTAGCTAGGCAGAGCCTGGTGCAACATCAGCATTGTGGCTTTCATTCCCAAAGTATGAAGATGAATGTATGAACTCAACACTGGAAAATCAGTAAAAATGAAGTGTCAGTAAGATTATGCCGACAGACAATTGGTTTGACATGGTGGGATATTCTTTCGTCAGTGAAATTAATTGGTGGAGATATGTCGATGAAAGAGGTTCATGCACCCCATTTCTGGATGGGTAACATATAGTATCATTCTTGGCAACATCTGACCCAGGCAGGATGGAAGTAGATAAATCTTTTCCCATTTTTCAACTAGTGTACTAAGAGCATTCTGTCGAGATTGTGTCAACATATATTTGTACCCTTCATGTTAGTAGGATTAAAGAACAGTGCACTGGAAAATATATATTTAACAGACACTTGACAAATGGACAGTGTGTCTTAAAGAGGGAGTTCTTCCCTAAATGTAATATTGCATTTATGATGTGTGATGTAGAAAAATTTACTATGTTTTTCTTATTAAAGATTGTCAAGTGTAATTGTTTGGAGACAGAGTTGTAATTAGAAGGTTACCGGTTCCATTTCGAGTGGCCAAATGTTGTTGTGTCCTTGAGCAAAGCACCTTAAGTCTCTTCAGGGGATGTCATTGAACTCACTGTATTCACTTTGGAAACAAGTGTCTGCTAAATGACGTAAATGCTCATTGTAAATTGGCAAAATACTGCCATTTTCTGAAATCACCTGTATGAAAATGTGAGCGTTATCTCAACTTGACACCATTTTTTGTACCTTAGTAGTTCAGTGTCAAACTTCATTAGCTTCAAATGTGTCAAACTCTGTCAGATTTGTATATGTAGTGGCAGTGTTTGACACAATAAATTCAGGTGCTGGACACACCATATCAAATATTAAACATAAAAAATGACAGTTTAAATATGCATTCTGGGACTTTTGCAAATAAAAAGAAAATGTTTCAAACCTCCCACTTTGCCCAGAATTTTTTATATGCTGTTAATATGCGCCTACACTTTTAAATACAATCAATGTTGTTAATTAGTTTGCCATGAATTTTAAATTGGGTGGTTTTGATGACATGGGCCACAAATACTTGAAATAATGCACAATTTTACAGAGCACTTTTAAGATCACAAGTACAACTTTTACAACCAGTCGCCAGAATCACATAATGCTAGATTGTTAGAAATTCAACTCTTACCTTGTTGGTGAAACCGAAAGTGAAAGTACACATACTATATCTGGCACTCTTTCTAGGCTCATTTGTACACACCACCATCTTGTTTGTTTTTGCAGTCTCTGTAGACCCCACTAGGTGGCTAAACCTATCCTCAATTAATTTCAAATGGGAAAAAGGATCGCTGAAAAATGGCAATAAATAAAAAAACGAATGGAACATCCCTAAACCCCGCCCTAACAAATATTTACACAATTTAACACTGACTACAATCATGATCAGTGACAGTACGTCAAACGTTCATATTTCACTTAATTGCCCATCCAAATGAAATTCAGGAGATTTATGGATTTATGGATTTTGTAGAGATCTACAGTATTTCAGTAATTTTGAATAATATGTTTGGAAAACGTTATACTGCAGATTGAATAGACTAAATTGCATAGAATGGCTCGCACTATATATTTTCATCACTCTCCACATTCTCATTTTTGAAGTGTCATTTAATAAATTGGGAATATTTATTTGATTCTTTTTTTAAAGAAAATCTCTGAACTTGGCACTTAGAAAACAAACACAAGGGATTATCACCTTTATTTGTTTAAAACAAAATTTACAAAGCCATTCAAACAGTCATTTTTATACATTTGTATCTGTTTTTTAAACTCAACTTCCAAAAACTTTAAAATATTCAAAATACATTTTTTTCCATCTCACCTCCTTTTGTTAATTACTTACAAATATTACAAGTCATTTACCTCATGTGATTTTGTACCATATTTCTTCAGTGGAAGAACAACATATATTGTTGTCCATATTTATATTTTCTTTCACCATTCACCGATCTTCATACTCATTAATACCTGGTTTCGTGCCCTGATTTGGTCTACATTCTGATTGTACCCACATTTTCAGACATGCATTTAAAATCTGTCCCTACCTCCACACTATGGAACAGAGTGACCAGATTTACTGGTCCCTGCATGTATAGAACCTATTTGACAGCAATTCATAAAAAAATAATATATATGTATATAAGACATATTCACTCCATGTCAATATTTAATGAATTTACTCTCCGGAACAATTTACATTTTTGTAAGGCTGTGTCAAGGCTCAGCAGTTGTCTTTTGTATTCTGATCATGGAGTTGTGATCACGGAATGAAAATCTGTTTAGCATTTACAGTGCCCAGATTGTTTGTGGATTTTCTTTTCTCATGCTTTATTGAAATGCCAATGGCATTTGTGAAATGTTGGCATCAATTTGTAGTGGTAGCTAATTGTGTCTTTCTAGCTGTAGCCTGCAAGCTAACTAGCATTTCTAGCTGTAGCCTGCAAGCTAACTAGCAAAGCTGAAGAGATTTTCAAGTACAGTATGTTAGCATATCCATCTATATAACTAGCCCAGAGGATGAATGCTGGTCCACACTGCGTTCACCCTAATTCTTCACCAGACAGATCCTGTAATAATATGTGATACTGATTCATAAATTATATCTTGAGTTAATTTAATCCAACTGTTACTCTTAGTGCAGCACACTTGCTAAGAGCATGGAGTTTGCAACGGATCAATTCCCAGGGGTTGCCAGCATAAACAATTGTGTGAACACTTACTATTATAATTTCCTCTTGATAAGAGTGTCTGCTAAATAAGGTTGATCTAGTAGTGAATATCAGATATTGCTGCTATGAATTGAAAGAATGCTCAATATGAATTGTGAACCAATTACCATGCAGAATGGTAAAATATTTTTTTAATTTTCATATTTTTTATTTAATTTATATTATGTTTTTAATTTGCTTTTCCAGTCATACATTTATTTATTTACCACGACTTTACCAGGCAAGTTGACTTCAACATATTCTCATTTGTACCCGTGACCTGGGGAGTAGTAGGGGGGAGAAGAGGGGATGAATGAGCCAATTGAAAACTGGGGATGATTAGGTTGTCATGATGTTATAAGGGCCAGATTGGAGATGTTCACGATAAGTGCCATGAGATCTTTATTGACCATAGAGTCAGGGCAGATGTCCCCTTCACTGCCCTAAGGCATTGGCATTTGATCTTTAGACCAGAGAGAGAAGTGCAGCTACTGGCCCTACAACATGAATCAATGTTTCCAACCACTGCTTTCGCCTGACCTAATGTTGCCAAAAGAACCAATGAATCTAGATCTCCCACATCTTGACAAGAAGAGAACGTCCATGTACAGAAAAGTTCTGTTCTGTTCAACCAATCCAGTAAATGTGGAGGAGGGTTTAGATAGAAATGCTTGTCAGGCACACACAGTTTTTTCAAAGTAGTATCTACAGTAGCTGGCTGACATTTAAGAGACCGAACACATTCCTCACACGGTATTAACATATTTCAAACTTCATAATGAAAAGCTGCCTCTCAGTCCTAAAACAAACATTTTCTAGAGACGTGGGTGGAATGCTGATTATTTCACCCACATTTTGTAGCCAGACTGCACCAGATGAGAATAAATCGTCACACGTCAGATCCTCGAAATCCACAAATTTTTGGACCGGGTACATTTTTATGGTAGAAGACGTCCCGTTAGGGCGGGTCATACTTAGGTGCTGACATAAATCTGAAGGAAATCCTAACATGAGGGGTGTCTAAAGTATGTATTTTTACATATTACATTTTTTGGATAGGATGAATCTACCCTACATTATTTTTGTATTTCAAATTTTCCAATTTTGCTCTTTCGAACTACTTTTATAATATGTTAACAGATATAAGGGAAATCATTTAGATTTACAGAGCAACATCAAATTGACATATTTATTAACTTGTGAACTGCATTCTCCATCGCTCTTTTCTTGTGAAAAGTACTTAGCAGAAGCCTCAGTCACCAATTTTACAACTCTCTTAATACTTTGGATGTAGCAAGGCCAGTTGAGTACCCCTATGGGGTTGTTGAGGTTTTTCACCTCCGAAGTGCTTAGGGGGCAGGTGAGCGGTGGCTCTGACACACCTTGTGACCAGCTGATCAAGTCATCAATGCTGGAAGCATCACAGTAGATGTCAGGTGTCCTTCTGGTTCTGACAGAGGAGTGCCCCAGCTGAGTGTCTGGGTCCCCTCTCCCCTGATGGCCAGGATTCTCTCCATCTCCTCTGATCCTCAGAATACAGCAGTGTTTGGAGTATGGCTTCATTGTGGGCATACCAAGCAGATCTTCACACTGTCTGCATCACAAGGTCAAGCACCTTCCTCTGAGACTTAAGGCAGTCCAATTCATGAGTGCTTTACCTTCACATTGACCCGAAATGTATACTGAAGTACACTCCAATGATGAAATTGACAATTAATTGCTGATTCTTTAAGTCCTTTCCTTTAAGTCTGTGCTTTGATACCCAGAGCCTGAGAAGTCTGTTTGCTGTGGTGAGCCAACAGAGCTAATTTGACAGGAAGCACTCCATCCCTGACTGCACAGACAATCTTATAGCCATAGTGTTGATCAGTTGAGAGATCTTGAATGACCTTGTCCGGCAACTTGATTAGTGGAGGGCCAACAGAGATCTGGGTGAAGTTTAGATTAATATCCAAGTCTGCAGCAGAATCATGGCACTTTCCTATTGGCCCAGGAAACCTGTTGCCTGACTGAGTAGGGCCATCAAGGTCAATAATAAGATGGCACAGGAGAAGTTCACCAGCATGCAGGTTACACACCAACCAGACCAGACCAGTAGCTCCAGCTTCCTCATTACTCCAGCATTCATACCAGTGTTGACATTTGATGAGTCCTTGGCCCACAATGTCTTATTAAAACCCATCTTTTTAAGCCAAGCAAACAGGACCTTGGCAATCTGCTCAGCATGTGGCTCCTGCTTAGTTGCTTTTTCTGTGATAAAGTGAAACAGATAGTTACTGCCAGGCTCACTAGCAACACTATAGTGTTCTTCCTCAATCTTTGCAGGAAAGAATATGTCACTGCCCTCAGCTTCCATCATCACATTAGTCAGGTTAATCATCCCATCAAAGAGGATACAAGAGATTGCCCCCTCCTCCCTGAATTTCTCCTCAAACTCTTCACCCAGCTCTCTCATCAACTTCTCCTGTGCTCTCTTGACCTTGTTCTTATCAATCAATGTACTTGTGTTGTCTTCTTTGATGATTCATCAAAGACATCAATCAGGGCTGCAGTTGCTATAGCTACAGTTGGCCTCAGCCCTAGGTCATAACTTAAACTAGCAAGGGCAGTGTTTGGAATCTAATGATAGTTTTTTGTACCTTCAGAATCAGAATTATAATCAATGTATTTCACCAAATGCATCATTAGACACACAGGAATTTGACATGGCAATCAATCAATTCGCTGCAGGCTCTGGGTCAGTTTCAGGGACAAACTCATCTTCAGCATTACTTCTCTTCAATCCCATATCCTGAGCACCATCTTCCAAATATCTCTTAACATATTTCCTGGCTGCCTTCTCTGCTGCTACAGCAGTTTCTTCTTGCTCCTCCTTTTTCTCTGCCATCTGCTGCCTTTCTAATGTCTTGACCTGTCTCTTGTGCTCTGGCAGATCAGGGCCTCCGTTTTGGTCGGGTCCTATGCTTCCAAACTTCTCTTTCTGTCCCTGGATGTA
This sequence comes from Umbra pygmaea, assembly GCA_016801145.1. NCBI lineage: Eukaryota > Metazoa > Chordata > Actinopteri > Esociformes > Umbridae > Umbra > Umbra pygmaea. The sequence continues at coordinate 4,489 of JACXGM010004142.1, read as the reverse complement.
AGCAAGATCTTTCACATTAATCTATTTTCTCTCTGCTACAGAAACAGTTATTTTGGGCTTGGATCCCACAGCCGTCACAGTCTTGCTCATCAAAATTGGTAATCTGACACTTGCATGTCAAATTACTAAATAACTTTACTAACTTGATTTTTATCCTCTCTTTAGCATCAGGCTTCCCCCCTCCAAGAAAGAATTTCACTGCCTGATTCCAGACCTCCTTGAGGTTGGACATGATAGTCTAATTTTCATTGATAACAAGTGGTTTAAAAAGATCCATTAGCTTTGTTCCACTGACAAATCAGACCAGGGTAGATGTCTCGGTCCACTGTGTAGTTCCTCCTGTCATCTTCACATTTCTCCCTCAAGTATATGCCATACTTCATGATATCCCTTACAGTTGGCAGTTCAGACACCAACAGCTCTCACCCTTTCCTAACAAGATAACTCAAATAAGAACTTGATGTCTTTCTTGTTCTGACTTGAGCAAATTCCTCCACTCTAAAAATCAATTAAATTCTCACTCAATCCATCCCTTCTCTTTAAGAACAAAATGGTGGACCAGACTCTCCTCCAAAATGATGCTATTTTTGCAGTTGTTATATTCTGAATGAATTTGGGCTTAACTTTTAGTTACTTTGAAGAAAATGCCATGTTGTGTATGAACAAAATGATCAGACACAGCAACATTGGGCCCTATTTTAACGATCTAAGCGCACAGCATGAGGCGCATGGCGCAAGTGCACTTTGGGCGTGTCCAAATCCACTTTTGCTAGTTTGACGGTGGAAAAAAGGATTCATGCGCCAGGCGCATGGTTCAAAAGGGTTGTACTAAGTGTCTTCATTAATTCATGGGTGTGCTTTGGGCGTAACATGCAATAAACCAAGTGTCATCTCCCATTCCCATTAAGAGCCAGATGCGCTTGTACCTTGGCGTATTGCTAATATGATGGCGGATTTGCACCGTAATATTTGTATTTTTAATATTTTGCATGTTTGTGTGCTGCTGCGCTTCCCTGTGTGTGTGTAACCAGCATAGTGTGTGCGCGCTGTGCATAAGCCTAGGTGCATTTGACTAATTTGCTGTTAAAATAACTATGACGTGCTGCGCTATTGACTTTGTACCAGGTGTTTGTTGGTCAATGGAGCGATCACTTTACGATGCCTCAAGATAGCACAACGCCAAGAATTATCCTAAACACACCTCCCTGTAAGAGCAGCGTGCCCATGGGAACAAAGATGGGTGCAGGTGCATTTGCTATTTAAACGACGTGGGAAAATTTACAACTCTGTCGGTCTTAAACTAGCAAAGACCCTTGCGTTCGGGCTTTGAATTGCGCTGTGTGAAAGATAGGGCCCATAGTGTTTCACAACATCTGACATATCAGCATATTTCCTGGATCCCCATTTCCCATTAGAAAATTCAACTTTCTTTAAACCATAACTCAGATTTTCAAAATATATAGGGCTAAATCAAATTCAAATTTGATTTCTCACTTGATAAGCCTCCTCAAACAGCCATATTTTTACAATTGCTGAACTAGATGGCAAAACAAAAATGCAGTTAGTTCTGGAATAAAAACAACAAAAAGAAAATACATAATGTAACAATATTCAACTGCAAATTCATGTAGTGTAGGTTGGGGTTATCAGAATTGTAAAAAATACATTATTTGAACACCCCTCTCAATTGATTTATAAAAAATACAGTGTATGGCCCACCCAAACTCCTATAGCAGACTTGTGTAAAGTTTAGACACTGCCAAGGACTGCCAGATACAATGGGTCCTTGACTACCTCTGAAGGTGATTAGCAAGCTCTAATCACAATTAGATGACAATGTAGCTTTGTCCACACTTGTCTGTAAATGTAGGCAGATCAGGACAAAAGACACTAGAATCAGGTACAGATGTGACTTAAGTGTCTTTGATTTAGTGCTCAAATCGATGTCCCATGGTGTCCATCGATTGTTTCTGGAATAGGAATTCCGGGCACTGAATGATATGAGATTGGCATTGGGGTCTTGATGGGGCTCTGTCGGAAGAGAGCCCCATTGGGTGCCCTGTGTTTGCACCGGATAGATGGCATGGTGGCACTGCTCATGGGTAGCGGGAGGGTTCTGCCAGTTCCTCTGCCAAGTGTCCTTCCTGCCCCATGTCCTTCTTGGAGGAAGGTAGTAACAGAGAGTGACCCCCTCTGGTGTCCTGGGTAGTGGTCCCGTGATGGTAGGCCTTCCAGGGACTGGCTGGAATGCATGCTGCCAATGTCCAGTGCCGAGATTTCAATGGAATGGCCTGGCAGCTGCTTGTGAGCCATGTCCTCATCCATAAGGTTGTTCAAACGCTGATGGACTTGTTCTAGGTTCACCTCTTTGTCCTTGAGAGCAAAAGGTGTGAGATTTGGACAGCCAGAGACAGATAGAAACAGAGAAATAAACAGATACATAGGTTGTAAGGAAAAGAGAAGTAGGAGAATAGTGAGGAAGAATAAGAAAGATTGAGAAGGGATGAAGAAAAAAAAAATTTATCAGCAATGAAACAAGGGTAGCACTTCACATTAAATTAATTCTATATTTGATCAACAGGTTTTTTTCTCATTTCTGGGGTGCAATTTCAGGGAAAATTTGTGAAATCCCACATTCGAACCGAGGCTTGCTTTCATTTCATGTTAGCAAAAAAACAGCACAATTAGCTAGCTTGTATTCATGGCTGACTCTCTTCGCTAACTTTTTATTCTGTACTGAAAAAACACATTCAACTAAGTTAGTGATTTGTTGTTTTTGATTAATACTACAAATGGTACTGTTTGTTGATGATAGCTAACCACAAACAAGACGAACAAATATTAAAGTATTTAACAGCAATCAACTTGTCATTACTTACAGTTAAGAATCTGTTATATTATAGCTATTAAGCACCATGTTTCTTGTAATTATTTGCTTGTATGAAACGTTGTATAAGCTGTTTGGCTCCAAACTATTTTAACCAACTTCTCAGGATGCTGGCTTTTTGAGAAACAGTGGAGTAAAAACAAATTTAGATGATAGAAAATGGCAGTAAAATCAAATATAACTTAAATACGATTGACTATAGCAATGCTGGCCATCGTTAACATTTCGGTGTTGTATTTGCCCATAGTGTACACTAGCTGCCATTACTTCAGTATCAAAACTGTAAAATCACCAGCAATTGCATTCCTGGGAAAAAAGTATATGTCAAAAAGACATATTTTCATTTAGTTTAGATAACAATAATAAGAATAATACTAATACTGCCAAACCCACATGAACACTTGCTATAATCACAGACTGGTATCAAAACATTGTCATATACATTAAAACAAATATTTACTTTGAAATGTGTTATTTAGAAAATAATACTATTATGATCAAAATATCTCTTAATTCAGAAGGATGTCTTTGCTGAAGTACATTTATCCCCCCATGGATATTTTACTTTAGCATTACCCTCTGAAAAGCAAAGGCCTAAAAGGACTCGTTCAGATGGGCATTGTACAATGTCAATGCATTTCAGTCAGAAAATAATAGAAAATTCCCAAGTATTTTGCAAACATACAGATGTCTCTCATCTACTTTTGAGGCACTTGTACAGCGTCAATTTACGGTACATTAAATTAATATGTACTGGACGATTACAGATGGAAAGTGGCGCTAGACCATTTTAAATTGTCTGAAAACATAGCCACATTCTACTGTGCAATACTTGATTTGATCACAACATTTAGTAGATATTATTTTATACAAACAGACATCACTTTTTTGTATTATTGTGTTCAAACAAATATCAAGTTTAAAAAAAAAAAATTAGAGATGTACCTGTAAATACACAAACGCAGTTGTGTACTCTGTGCTTCAAAAATAATACAGATGTTTTTCTGAGGCATCTTCATGTATAGTATAGTATAGTTGTTAAACCACCCGCCTTACAGGCAGAGGTTATGGGTTTGAATAACGAGTGCAGACATTGTTTGTGGAGAAAACACAAACAAATTTCACATATTTTAATGTTTCAGAAGTTACAGTATTTTTTTAACAGCTTACACTGACAAAAAATGTTTCTAAATAATTGAGTTCACTTCTTTGGCTAGGCAGTAATTCCTTGATGGAAAGCTCCTTGTATTTCTCTTCCATCATCTCGGTGGTATACTCCAAAACATAGTAGTCCTGTCTCCATTCTTGTCAAGGTTTTGGTTGGCCAACCGAAAGCTTATTATTATATGTGTTTTGGTAAGCTGACTGAATATCTAAAACTCTTTAATGATACAGACATATGCTATGTTAAAGGGATACTTCACCCTACAGCTATCTGGAGGTGCTAGTAGCTTCCCCCAGACATTTGTAGAACAGTGAGATATGTTTTACCCATGCCTGGCTAGTGTAAGAGCAAGATTTGAAATTTCGCGGGGTATTTTCATACGCTGACGTCACCGTGTGAGTCCAATGGACTTTGGAGATAGGAAAAATGAATGTAGG
>JACXGM010004141.1:0-39029 GCA_016801145.1 Umbra pygmaea | reverse complement strand
CAGAATTACTCGGTGCCAGAGTAACTTGCTGAGCAAATTCAAACTGTGCTCTCGCGAGAACTCTGGATTTCCAGGGTAGTTTTTTCCGATTGCTAAAACACAAAAAGTGAATGCTCAGACCAAAGCGTCGAAACGGTAACGTTCGCATGCATTTGGTACACTCAGGCACCAAATGAATAAACACAATGTCGGCATGGCACCGTAAACAATTCTGTAACACACGGTGCAAAACACTACACACATTGTGCATGTGTTACACACTTTGGCCAATGATGAAACACTCTGCAGTCAGCACGTGCATTCAATAGTTAAAACACACATGACATTAGCAACACTCCCGCACACATCGTAAAACACTTAACCCGTAACTGAACACCAATCAGTCATTATATAATTCAGGTATGAGCACCTGTCGTGAGACAATCGTGAATATGGAGAATGAAGTAGAGAGGAGAACGAGGAAGAGACGGGGAGGGAAGAGGGAGAGAAGATAGAGGAAGAGACTCTGGTAAAAACCAGACATCGGGACTGAAACATCATCGGCCAAAGGGCCATCGAGAATGTCGCCGGGCAGTGCGGGGGCAACATCACCATGTGTGCAGCCCTTAGTGGTCAGGGGGTCCTCCATCACCATGCCACTCTGAGTTCCTACAACACTGCACACATACTGACATTTCTGCATGCACTACATGCCGCAGTCACATAGGACCAACCAGGGCAGCCCATGTTCGTTGTCATCTGGGCTAATGTCAGTTTCTACTGCCCCTTTATTTCCCGGTCCTCAACCTGATAGGGGAATTATTTTCGGCATGGCGGTGGAAGGTCTATGACCGCCTACACATGCACGCGTGCCACTCCTGCGAGCAATGGAGGAGGCATGCGGAGACATTGAGGTGGGCTCGATCCATGGGTGGATACGCCACGCCCGGCGATATTTTCCCGTTGCCTGGCAAGGGAGAACATCGCCTGTGATGTGGACGAGGTGACGTGGCCCGACCCCAATCGACGGAGTGATCCCTGACTTGTAATGGGTTGTTTTACTACCTGTACAATGTATCACTGAGGCTTGGTTACGGGAATAAAAACGGTTTAAAGACTACAAATGACAGAAGTGTCTTGAGTAAAGTTGACCAGTGTGTTGTGTCTGTTTGACTGTTTGTTGTTCATGTGCATGTGTGTTAACTATCGATCTGAAGAGGGCCTTTTGAAGTCAGAGTATTAAGTTTTGATTGCAGAATGTCAGTTTTGACATGGCAGTTCAATGTTAATCTTCAAGTGTTGTGTAAAACATTCTTGTGTGTTGAGTTTTGACTCAATGAGCCAAATTATGCATTTTGTGTGTTAGCAATTGGAAAAAACTGTAATGAGTTTCCTGGGAATGGACCCAAAATTTTGAAGTTTTGTTCCCAGAGCCACCTAGTCATCACTTTTGCCTTATTGCAAGGTGCGCCATCATGCTGGAAAAGGCATTGATCGTCACCAAACTTTTCTTGGATGGTTGTGAAGGGTTATTCTTTGAGAATGTGTTGGTTCCATTCTTTATTCATGGCTGTGTTCTTAGGCAAAATTTGGAGTGAGCCCACTCCCTTGGCTGAGAAGCACACATGAATGATCCCAGGATGCTTTACTGTACGCATGACACAGGACTGATAGTAGCACTTTACTTGTCTTCTTTGGACAAGGTGTTTTCTGGATGGCAAGGTAATCGGAGAGGGGATTCATCAGAGAAAATGACTACCCCAGTCCTCAGCAGTCCAATCCCTGCACCTTTTGCAGAATATGAGTCAGTCCCGGATGTTTTTCCTGGAGAGAAGTGGTTTCGATGATTCGATTATTGATTTACTATAAGAACATCTGGTAATGTAATAGTATCAAGTCACAATGGTGCGTTGAAATACCCTCAAGCTGTTCAGAATCAGGAGGCCTCAAGGCCTCAGTAGAACTGTTGGGAACAGGCCTGAAGGCTTCATTGTTTAGGGAGTTATGGGTTCTATGCCACCAAGTACATCATGGGATGTTTCTGCTAAGGACATCCGAGAGCATGTGTAAACACGTGTACGCATATTAACATAAATTAACATAAAAGGATGACCAATTACATCATGGTTTGAAACAGTGAAAGGTAATGGTAGAAAAAGGTCACAAGGTTGATCAAGGCCGCCTCAGTAATTATCATAGGGGTGGGCATAAGTGATAAGGTTCATTATAAAAACGGATGTACGACCTTGATTTCTCTGGTATTCTCCTGCAGAAGATGCTCAACTTTATGTTTGCTCAATAAAGTATTTTTGTATCATAAGAACTGCTGTATGGATTTATTCTTTAAACTCACAACTGCCTGCTGCCATTCCTGCTCTGCACTGGTGGTGCCCCGATCCCGCAGCTGAAACAACTTTAGGAGACGGTCCTGGCACTTGCTGGACGTTTTTGGGCAGTCTGACCTCTCACATAGAAGTTCTTGATGATCAAATAAATGGTTGATTTAGGTACAATCATACTAACAGCAATATTCTTGCCTGTGAAGCCCCTTTTGTGCAAAGCAATGATGATGGCACATGTTTTCTTGCAGGAAACCATGGAGGAAAAACAATTATTTCAAGCACCACCCTCCTTTTAAAGCTTCCAGTCTGTTATTCTAACTCAATCTATATGACAGAGTGACCTCAAGCCTTGTCCTTATCAACAGTCTCACCTGTGTTAATGAGACAATCACTGACATGATGGCAGCTGGTCCTTTTGTGACAGGGCTGAAATGCAGGATTAAGTTCATTTTCATGGCAAAGACGGACTTTTCATCTGATCACTTTTCATGACGTTCTGGAGTATACTTTTTTTTTTGATTGGTTAACCCTTTCCAAACCATTTCTTATTTATTTTCCTGTGAATTATTTTAACAAGTTATCACTTGCTAAGAAAACAAATAATTTTTTTTTGTATAAACTGTTAGGCTAATTGCATAAGATGCATTTTATAACACCAAGCGGAGAAAGAGGTACCAATTCTTCAGTGCAGATTACAATACTGTGACTGTTTCACAGCTAGTCTTCTGGTCCTCCAAAGCATATTATCTCATAGTCACCTTACTGGATATCTGCCAGGCCAAAGCTTACTTTGAGATTTTAAACAGGGGCACCTGCTTCCAGGTATGCACTGCGGGCGCCAGGTACCCCGAAACAGAACCCCTACTAAACAGTCCCGATCCCATCCTGGTCCTTTCACTCCTCCTCATCTTCTCATTTAGAGCCTGATTCACCAGCTCTACTGCACCTTCAACAACTACATGTTCCTCCAGCACTCACAAAGAGTCATGCAATCCCATTAAGAGTCCGCACACCAGTGTCTAGCAGAAAGCCTCCCCTTCACTGGAGCACTCTCCGACGGACAAACTCATCTGCACTTCACGAGCGGGCTCTTTACATACAGACACGCCCCTCCATCAAGAGCCTTCTCTCTTCACAGTCCAACAATGACTTCCACTTGAACAAGCACCGGACTTTCTTTTACCAAAATAACTGCATTTAAAAAAAAATGCAAATTGGCTGAATGTGGTCTTTACCATGTGAAATGTCATTTTTTTTATCAACATGCTAAATATTTACATGTTCATTAATTCCAAGCATATTTCATTCCATGTTAATTGCCATGAGACCTAATGAAGTGAATGTAGTTACATGTGTTGATAACTGGTTCTCTAGGGAAATCTGCAAAAAAAATATATATAGTGAATTTATGTGAATATGTTGACAAACATCCTGCCAAAAATTAGATGATTGACAGAAATCAGACACAAGACATTATTTTAAAGTCTGATGTCCATCTTCGAGAGTCAAAGATTACACACAGCTCAGCGGGTCATATTCCAATTCTTTTCCCACTTTTTTTATTTCTGTGTAGCGTTTCAACGCTAGCGGTCTCAGGTGGCATTGCATGTCTGTGGATATACTACTTTCTTTGAACAACATTCAGCTAGGGAAATTATATATACCTTTTCTGTCTTTGTAACTTCACAGGTAAAGCAAATGCAGTGGCTATTTTTCTAAAATCATTTTTATATATAAAAAATTCACTATATTTTCACCCAGTGTATGCTATGATAGGCAGGAAAGTGAGAAAAGATAGTGAATCTTTTATGAAAAAAACAGTAGGCCAACTTCAAATGAAATGCTGTAGCAGCTACAGTAGTACATGTGCACTGATTGTCCTCTATAGGCAGCATCTAAGAATGCTGTACCCCCTAGGCCACACTAGAGCAGTGACTTTAAATGGTACAGAGTGATATCTCTGCCAACAGAAGTACACGTAGATGTGAGTAAACTCACCTGTCCACACAGATATTGTATCTATCTGGGCAATATCCAGAGTAGAAAATAGAGCAGAACTGCCCCAGACAGTTAGGATTATAGCAAGGCACAACGCAGACTGAATAAGGGAAATCTGGTTTGGTTGGGAGCCATCGCTGTGTTAGATAAATCATATTCCTCTCTGATTCAGTCAGGCAGAGATCAGACTGGAGGAGATAACCCACAGGTTATACCCACCTCAATACCAGCATACTGATACGCTTTGTGTGTGTGTGTCCTTACTTATGTGTGGGTGTGTGTCCGTCCAAACCTGTGTGTGTGTGTTGTATCGGTGTTTGTGCATGTGTGCTTGCGTGCGTAGGTGCATAGCCCAGGTTGAGGGGATTCAGGCTCTAGTGGTGGCTTTGCCTAGGAGGAGAGATGATCTAATGTGTGTGTGTGTGAGGTAGGGGGATCTAATATGCGTCCCATAATGAAAGCTCTCCAGGGGATCGGTGGAGCTGCTTAGCCAGCTTTGTGGACTCCATTCAATCATAAACCAATGTGTCCCAAATGCCACCCTATTTACTTTGTTGTTCACTGCTTTGGAGCCCATACGATGTCTGGCCACATCTAGTGCATCTCATAGGGAAGATGGTGGCTTTTGGGACTCTGGCAGTTATGGCCCAGCCAGGGATTAAGGAGCGCTGTACTTTTAATTTAGGATTGAGGAGAAAGGGCTGCCCCCTTAGAAAATAAGCAAAATAAGAGCATATTTCTTACTTTTGTTTTCTACCTTCGTCTTTTTCTTTAATTCCAAACACTCATGTTTAGATAACACATGCTTATGTAACAAGACATATAACTAATGGTGTGATATTGATGGTTGCATTTCACATGGGTTGCATTTTACAGGGCCCATGATAAAAAGCAGTGCACTTTAATAGGCAATAGAGTGCAATTTGGGACAAAACTTGAAAATGAAATCAGGTAAAAAAGTCTGGACAGCCTTGCTATTGAGTAGATGGTCTCCCCGCTACATGGAGCCCGAGTTGGTGGCTCTAGTCCACCGACTCCATTTTGTGTTATTTCACCTGGACTATCATTATCAATTACATCATTATTAACCAATAGACTGTCTTTTCTGTCTCCAACCATCCACAGCAGGTCTCAATCAGGGGATTAGTGGAGGGTAAATACAGGTAAACACTTTTTACCCCCCTTTTTATTTGTGAAATAGCCTTTACTCACCTAATCGCAAAAACCTATTTGCCAATGTGTGGAATCACAAATGTTTACTCTGCAGACTGAATGTGCCTTGAGTAGCAACAGCACGTTCATGTTCATGAACTATTGTGTTCAGCAGCTCTAATCTCCCGAGTGCGTTTGACAGCAGAGACACAGCAGATAAGGTGCCAGACAAAAATACCTTTGTTTTGAATAACATCTATATTAGCTACTATGTTTTCAAACTCCTGTGCCTGTTTAGAAATCGAAAGACTCATCCAAAACAAAATGTACTCTTCGAAAATGAGTGTTTAAAACAGTAAATAATAGATGCTGATATTTCAGTCAGGTGTCAATTTATATTTAGATCTACATTAAGTCAGTAACTAGTTATTCAGCATGGCTCAATCAATGCACGAGTTCTGGTTACCTACTTTACTGTAAAGTAACTGTATAACTAGCTAAATATAGCTCAAATATATAGCCTGACTATCAAAGTAGCTAATATATTTTATTTAATAAGACAATGCAGTGAAAGACGCACTGTAAGCCGTAATTCATACCCATAACATATCATTTTTAATTTTGCTTTACAGAGAATAATGAGACAAACACAGGGATATAAATCTAAGTTGTGCTGAGGCAGGCAGCAATACTGGAAGACCAAGAGGAGAGATTTTAGTGCTTTGGTTGTGCAAATAATGTATTTTGTTAAAATATATGGCTTCATGTTGTTATCTAATTGAAGTAAAATACTTTCAATCCTTGATTTACAAAGAGCAGTGCAATATTGATTCTAAAGATAAGCTGATTATTGAATTAACTGTGCTAGTTTAGGATTACAACTAAAACATGTAAGTTCTGGTTGTTATTGGATAGTATTGCTTACATTTGATAGTTATGGACATGTGTGATCTGTTTATTGCCACAAAGCTTACTGTATATCCAGACTGGTGCATGTCAGCATTTAGTGTTGCAGCTCATACTGTGAATGAGATAAAAATACAAGATGACACATTTCAATATGAACATTTTCAAATTTTATTTTTGGTGAAATTGGTTTCCAGACCAAATGACAAATTTGGGATGAATTAACTAATATGGAATGAAATGCATCTGTATAGGTTGATTTTGTGTAATTTATAGAAAATGGACACTAGGGCCAATTAATACTATACCTGCATTAAAAGCAATGAATTTAGGGTCCAAAAATGTAACATGTTTTGGTTGATATTGATGATTGTTCGTTTTAACATGATCGCTGTGAGGATTTGATAGTTTACCCACCATTTTATTTACCACTAAACCACTGGTCTCAATCAATCATTTACAAGTGTAGTTAAGTTCCTGTGTTTGTGTTGTTCACTGTCATTCATTGTTTTACTGTGATGTGTATTCGTTCAGTTGTTTTTTTCTGTCATACGCAAGTTTTGACTCATTGAAATCCACTTTGTTTTGTATCTTTCATATTCTATTAAATTTGGATTTTCCTTTGTGTGACGGTCAGCTTTATGGCCGCCGCCTTATAGGGGAAACAGAGTACTTAGTCTAGGGAGGATTGGGTGGGACAGTATCTAGGTTCCCACACCCAATGCCTATAGCCTCAGTGTTCAAATAAATGAACAGGTTGTCCACTGTTTAGCAGCCTATATTAATACTAGCTTTTCAAACAACGTAAAACAGGCTTCAGAGTACCCGGTGACCACCTGAAGTGTATGCAATGTGTGTGTGCAGTAAGGGTTAGATAAGCCTGACACTGCCCTACTTTACGTGAACTTAGCTACCCAGGTGAGGCGCCCCTACTACCAGATAAGTTATATACCCATATAAGGTTAAAAAAAAACTAGATGAAATGTATAGCCCAACTTAAAGAAAGTTAATCATTTCATTCAAACACAGCATAAATCTTATGAAGCTAACATGCCCTTACTGTCAGTGAAACCGTTATAATACCTGGCACATAGCTTCAACAGCAGTTGATCCTAAGTGAAACATTTTTCCTTATGTGAGTAGATAATAAACCAAGACATTCAAAACAAAGAAACTCTTGTATCAGTTGAACTTAAAGGAAGACCCCTTTCTTTACTGGGTGCATATCCTTAACAGAAATAAGCGTGTTTACATCAATCACTTAAACCTTACTTGAAGTCAAAGGAAAACATCACATTAACACCAATCACTCAAATATCAATTGAAGTTAAACAAAATATCACATTAAATGTCAATCACTTGAACATTGGTTACATTTTAAGAAAACATATTTTTCTGGGTGAGTACCTTCCAAATATATGAGCTGTTCCCCCAGTCCCAGTCCTCAAGCAGTGGTGGGTGTGTGTGTGTGAAGGTGTGTGTGTATAAGCACCAGCGCTGTTGCTATCCAGTTGAGTTCAGTTCAGTAGGCGCTAACTAAGTATGTGCGTGAGTGTGGAAATGCACAGGATGCACCTCAACAGCAGTCCAATGTCCCTTCAGTACAATTGGGTATAAACATGGGTGTATGACGAGGTGTAGTGGAAAAAATTACCCTTAACCCACAGGGACCACACTACGAGGGTGTTGGATGGCTGGCAGGGCAAACTCCTCACCAGCCGTCTTCTTGAAATCGCGTCTTCTTACGCAGTTCTCCCACAAAGTGGGAAAGGATTTCAATAGCGTTCCAACTCCACTCTTCTTAACCAGCTCAACGTTCAAAATTGGCTCTAACATTCACTCACTAAACTATATAAACTTGACGTGAGAGCTCTGTTCATTTACACGATATGAGCACCAGCCCTAGACCCACGCTTGAAAACGTTTCCCCGTCTTCGTCTGTGTAGCTAGCCTGTCTGTGCCTCGCACCGTTGCCCAGTTAAGTGCTGAAGCTAGCACGCATGTGGTTTCGCGGAACTCGGTCCCGGAGTTATACAAAATTCTGTTGAACGGGAAACCCACACATACCCGCCTAGGCCCTTTTCCTTCTTCTGGACGCATCCTGCGCCACAGCATTGGCAACTTCCACTGTGGTTTTGAACTTCTCATGGTGTGCCTTTACCCAGTCATCAAGATTATCCACTTCTTCATCCTCCAGGCCCTTCCACCCAAGATGTCCATCGGCAGCCTGGAATCCCTGGCGAACATCAGATGAAAAGGTGAGTAAACCGTAGAAGAATGGACGCGGCTGTTCTAGGCCATGAAAAGCTCAGGAAGGTGTTCATCCAACATCCTTTTCTTCTCAACAGGCAAGGTCCTCAGCATCTCATGCATGGTACGGTTGAATCTTTCGCACTGGGAATTCCCCTGAGGGTGGTAGGGGCTAGTGCGGCTCTTTCCTATTCTGTAGATCTTGCACAGCTCTTTTATCACATTAGCCTTAAAGCAGCATCCCTGGTCCGAATGCAGACGTGCTGGGCACCCATAATGGACAAACCAGTGCTTTACGAGGTTCTTGGCTATGGTGTATGCTATTTGATTCTTGGTCGGCAAGGCGAACGTAAAGCGAGTGAACATTTAGGGGAGGACGAGCACATTTTCATACCCCCCCATTGGATCTCTCAAGCAGAGTGTAGTCCATTGCCAGAACTTCAAGGGGCGCCGTAATGTTGGTGCAAGTCATGGGGGCCTTGATCTTGGGAAATAAGTCTTTCGCCAGAGTACAGCGTCTGCATTCTTTAATCTAATCCTGCACATCTTTGGTCATTGTCGGCCAGTAGTAACTCTGCCTCATGAGCTCAAGTGTGCTCTGTTCGGCAAAATGACCACCGTGTTAATGCTGACTTTCGAACACTCGACGCTGCAGGCTCTTGGGGACAACTAACTGGGGGATCTCTTCCCTATCCCTGGGATTACTGACAGACCGAAAGAGGACACCCTTTTGAAGGCTCAACCGCTCAAACTGTTTGGCAAGCTGCCTAACTATTGGGCCCATGTCCCTCAGTTTTGACAAAGTGAGCTTTTGGTGGTTCCACACAGCTGAGCGGACCTGCTGGACACTGGGATCTTGTTTTTGTTCCTGTTCTATCTCTGGCCAGCTGTAGCCACACACAGTCCCCATTATGACACACTGTGTGGCCTGCTCCATCTTTAGTACGTCAGTTTTCTCTTCCGATCCCGGCCAGAGACAGGCACGCACATCATCCGATCCCAGGCGTATGAAGTCTTTCCCTGAATCTTCCTCATCTGACTCTGTGGCTGCCGGGATTCTTGACAGGATATCAGCATTCGTATTTTGGCACCCGGGTCTGTAGCTGACTTCAAAGTTGTACTCTACAAGCTGGGCAACCCAGCATTGTTCTACTGCCCCTAGGTTGGCAGATCCCAGGTAGCGCAGCGGGTTATGATCGGATACAACAGTGACTTTGGAGTACATAAAATATTCCTTAAATTTCTCTGTTATCGCCCATTTAAGAGCCAGCAGCTCTAATTTGAATGCACTGTAGTTCTTGTCATTTTTTTTCAGCCCCCCGCAGACCTCAGCTGGCGAAGGCAATGACATACTCAACCCCCCCCTGCCTGGACGGCCCCCAGGCCCTGTAGACTTCCATCGGTGGTGAGTACGAAGGGTAAGCCAAAGTCAGGATAGGCAAGAACTGGTGCATCCATCAGGCTACGTTTCAGCTCTTCAAAAGCCTGTTGGCAGTCATCATTCCATCTGAAGGGCTCCGCAGGCCCAGTTTTACTCCCTTTGCCAACTAGAGCATGGAGGGGCTGAGCTCTGTGGGCAAACCTGGGAACAAACCAACCGTAGTAGCTCATAAATCCCAGGACTTGCCTCACGTCTTTCACTGACTTAGGGGCTGCCCATGTCTCCAGGGCTTGTACCTTCTCCTGATCCACCTGGATGTCTTGAGCAAATATTATGCCCTCCCTAATGCGTTGAGCGATTCATCAACCCGGGGCACTGGGTAGGCGTCTTTGCATGTCACTTGGTTTAACCCTCCGGTAGTCGCAACAAAACCTCACACTGCCATCTTTCTTCAGTAAGATCACAGCAGGGGAGGCCCAGGGGCTACAGCTTTGTTTAAGAACTTCTTGGGAGACCAGATCTTGAATGTGTTTCTTAAACTGTTGGAAGACCTGTGGTGGGACCCGGTGATGCCGCTGTGCAAAAAATTACCCTTAACCCACAGGGACCGCACTAGGACGGTGTTGGATTGCTGGCAGGGTGAACTCCTCACCAGCCGTCTTCTTGAAATGGCGTCTTCCTACGCAGTTCGCCCACAAAGCGGGAAAGGATTTCAATAGCTTTCCAACTCCACTCTTCTTAACCAGCTCAACAATCAAAATTGTCTCTAACAATCACTCACTAAACTATATAAATTTGACTTGAGACCTCTGTTCGTTTACACGATATGAGCACCAGCCCTAGACCCACGCTCAAACACGTTTCCCTGTCTTCGTCTGTGTAGCTAGCCTGTCTGTGCCTCGCACCATTGCCCAGTTAAGTGCTGAAGCTAGCACGCACGTGGTTTCGCTGAACTCGGTCCCGGAGTTATACAAAATTATGTTGAATGGGAAACCCACACGTACCCGCCTTACTGATTTTTAGGGCCCTTATTAGTTCTAACCCCAGAGCCTAAAGCCAGGACTTGTTATAAAAAACCCGGTATCCCTTCACCACACTTTTTCTCTCATTCTTCTCTTCTCCTTCTCTCCTCCAGCCCCTCTCTTTTCCACACGCGTTTTTCCCAACCCCCTTACAGGGCCAGCCTATATTTGTACCCGTTAAATTTGCATCTGCCTCTTACTGCTCTTTGCTGCACAGCTTTCATAACAGTAAACAGGCAAAAAGACTATAAATAAATATTACCATTTATGAGATTTATATATTCTGATCCTGTTCAATTACACCCGTTCTTTAAATATTTCAGCACGTCTTGTAAGAATAACAACACTGAGCGGTTTTCTAAAATTATTTCTGAGTTTGGAGAATACGTTGGGGTTGACCTTAGACACATTCTCCCATTTACACATTCTTGACATTTTGACCTGCCCTCTCCAATCGAAGCTAGAGGTTTTCAGTATAGTTCAATTTCGAAAACTTGTGGCATAAAAACTACAACATTCTGGAGCTTTTGACTTGTGCTTGGAGCTGTTGGTTTCCTGAAAGATCCACTTGGCAAAGGCAACCACATTTTGGGCTAAAATGTCCTGCTACTTACATTTAATACTACAGTTGACCCTATCAGGGACCTCAGTACTTTTCTGAATATTTTTCTGTTATTCAACATCCAACCCACCACTCATGTATCATTTGAGAAAAATGCTATAATGAGTCATCCTGGCAAAAGAAAGGGTGCTTGTGTTTTTAAAACAAGGTTGCCAACAATTTTGACCCATATCATTTTATTTTTCACATCAAGTTAAAGAAAATGTTTTTCTCATTGCACATTTAATGGATACATTTCCATTGTTAGTTGGCAATCAGTACATTGTAGCTCGGTATTTTTTATTATTTTTATTATTTAAAACAATAGTTTGTTCTCATCTTTATCAGGGCTGCCAATATTTTTAGAGAGGATAGTACGTCTTTTTGATGGTAAGCCTGATAAGGTTTAAGGGAACCAAGCTATTGTTTGCTGAGTGCTGTCTAAGAGCTCAGGAGAGATTTATGTTATGTCAAATTGAGCCTTCAACCCTCCTTTCATGGGAACGGTATGAGTCAATCACTACAGCTAAAACCATTTAAGTTCATTTACATTCCACTGTGACCATCATCCTTCATATCACCTAAAATCCATATACTTTGTCACGGCGGCGAGTGTGTGAGAGGAAAAGCCAGCCGTTGATGGATCGTTTCCATCACACTCTATTACCATCTAAAGGTAAGTGATTTGACTCTGTGCCGGGCAGGAGGCCCAAAATGCAGATCAGGCCGGCTAGTGTACAGTATTGGATTTCCAATGATAATGCCATAAAATGTCATCGTTGAGATAAGGGCTGCATCTATCACACGCATGCTGGTGTCAGACATAGTGAGACTTCATTATCGGTTTCTCCTGTGTCATCTTACAGGAGAATGTGTTGGGTGGAGCTAGATGCGCGTTTGTGTCCTTCATTATTATTGTAATTTATTGAGATTCTGTTTGGCTACAGTCTGGTGGACACCCACAGCCAGTCTTAATGAGCTCTCTAGTCCAGCATATTCGCCCTCACCCTTTAACGTTTACAGAAGGTGTGGATATGCCTTTCAATCCTGTAAACACTGAAGTGGATTACTACCAGACCCTATTTCACCCGAAAGACTAGATGGCATTACATTCACACACCAAAAAGAATCAATGTATTTTATTTTTCTTTCGTTCGACATCCGTTTTCACAAAGCGCTTTTACAGATACCATCTAAAACGCCAAACTGCAAATCAATGAGATGTTAAAGAATAGAGTTTAGGAAACACTAGGAAAAACCTGGGAAGAGAACAATGCTGGGAGGAAAGGGACTAGACCTTTTCAGTCTGGTAGAGACCGTAAGAGTACCTGAAATTCTTAGGCCAAATTGTTTATCAAGGTGTTCAAACGTTCAGATGACCAGCAGGTAAAGAATACCTGCTGCAGGTAAACCTGCAGGAGTAACTAGATGTTGCAAAATGTCTGATCCTCAGTTGGCTTTTCAGTGAGGAGTGTGAAGAGATCAACGCAAAAATGCAGCAAGAACATTTGACTGTGGACAGTGGCAGCGTGAATCTACACGCAAAATCTAGATCAGCAAACGTTCCAGGTGGACACGGAGAAAACTTAAAGAGTGCAGAACACATATTTAAATATTGTATCGATTTTATTCATATTAAATTAAAAATATATTTTTGACAGATTCATGTAACAAAACTGCAGGGAAAAAGTATTTAAATGCTATAGGCTTGGGAATGGTAAACCTTCAGTTGGAAGAAGTGCAGATGTTGTTTCAGACAATAACACACTGTAAAGCAAAGAAATGGAAACAATAATTCCAGCTAAGTGACAGAACTAGCTGATGCCTAGAACTAGTTACAGGTCTACATTTTGAGACTACATTCAGAGAAGTCCCAATCAATAAAACAAAGACATATGGACATACACAGTCTAAGTTAACCAAAACATATCCACAGATGGATGTAAATCTACATTATAATCCAGAAAAAATACATTTATTTTACCCAAGCCATGTGCTATTAGAGGACAGGGGACCTTGATTTGGCCCTGTATCTATGTACCATCATGAGAGGTGTCCAATGCGTGCTGTGGCTACACAAGAAAAGGCTTGTTGGTTTTGTTAATCTGAGTATCTGTGGGTATAGAATACATGAATTATTCAATGCCCAAACTTGTTCCTTTGAATTGATATGAAATAAAGGGTTAGGAAAAGTGGTTTAATTGATATGAAAAGACTGAGTGAGAAAGAGAATTAGAGAGAAAGAGAGATACAGTAAATACAGGATAAAACATTACTTATCAGTATTGCAGTAGTGCCTTAATCTTTCCAATGGGTGTGTGGGGATTTTACTAAATCTAAAAAGATGAGGAGAAGATGAAAAGTGGCTTAAAGATACATTTACACCATAATGAAAGAAAAAGCACCTCTGCCACATAAGTAAGTGCAGGGGTTTTAAAACACAAAATCCACCAATTTGGGCTAAATATTGTTAAGAGGAGAACAGCGCGGGACTATAAAACCTGCAAGCTTTTTAAAATCTGACTTCACTGGTCATATTACATATATATATATACAGAAATAAAAACCAACAACAAAACCAATCACACACAATAACATTCAACAAAAAGCAGTAATATGCCAGGGATGAAACAGCAATGTAATTGTAGCCAAAAAAGCATTGTTTACCCTCTATTTACAAATGTACCTGGCCAATTCTTTCACCGCCTATAAAAATATTATTCACATTTTCTTGGTTGAAGGACAGTAGTAAAACTCTTCTGTGTTATGTCTGTGTGTCATAAAAAGAAATTATCTCCCTATACAGTATTAGTTTAGTCTCACCATCAAATCACCCTGTATTGTAAACTGTGCTTACTAAACTATTGTTGTGTTTTTCAATGGTTATTAAGGAAGGAATATACCCAAGTACCCCAGGAAAATGAGCTGAGTGTTACAAAAGTACAGCTTTTCGTCTCACATGATGAACTGCATGAATGATTTGTTATTTAAAAGGTATGCATCGTCACTGAATCAATAAGCATTGATTCAAATTATGAGATGCATATTTTCATACAGTATTTACTTTTACATGTAGGATTTAAATACTAAATCCTATTTATGTGCAATGGAGTACTTCAGACCACAGATAAAAAGCCAGGCTTATTGGATCAAACTGTACATATCAATAACTTGATAATTGCAGAAATTGACCATAGAAATTAATATTTCATACTGTGACAAATTAAAGAAATTACAATGCATTACATACTGTAGATTGTAACTCCAAATTGTGTATCTAGGAGTAGACACAGTTCATAGTGACAGTGAAATAGAAAATCATGAAAGAGGCCTTCAAAACGATGTATGAGGCCTTTCTCACAGAGTCACAGTTAAAGAAACAACAATCTGTTGCCATAATGACGCCCCCAATGAGAGGGTAAAAATCTGCGCCATTAACACAATTTACAATACTCCTACAAATGTCATGGTTACATCAGTTTGTATTATTATACCTCAAAACCATAAATACAGTAGCTTAGTCAAATAAATGGGACAGTCTCAACATTGCTGATCAAAATGTGTGTGCAATATCAGTGTCTAAATGAGAGAGAATATTTGTGCTCCTTTTATACATAAACAACATCACTAAAACAACCACTGAAGACAGCTCAATAAAGTGTTATGACTACTCGAACCTCGGAAACTTCTTGTCACTCACTTCTTGCCACACCAAGTGTGGTATTGTTGAAGTTGCTCCTCATTTTGTTGGTTTACGGTAGTTCATTTTAAAATAAACATCACTCTATTTCAACAGCGTTTGCTACATATTTAGTCATATTTTTCAGATCACGTTTCCCTTCTGCCAGTAGAGAACCAAAATGCTACTTCTCCTAAATCCTATTGAAACACGAATGCATTGATTTCGTTACATTGATGGAATGCTAACACCTCTGTCCTTTAACCTGCTCAAACTATTGCCCTGCCTGCCAGAATATCTCTATGCCATGTTGCTTGGAGGTGTTGTGTGCCATAATTTCCCCACAGAACAGAACAGCAGTACAGAGCAGCTTAGACAAGGAAAGATCAGCATCCTGCTAGCTGAAATCCCCTTGTGATGCTACAGTATACTGGGGAATTTGAGACCATGTGCCTGGTTGCATACAATAGGTTTCATATTGGGGTTAACTTTAAAGTCACTGTCCAACATTTCCAGATTCCTTCTAAATATTACCTATTATTACCAAGAAAATTAATGTATAGTAACTTTTTTGCATTTGGTATATAATTGATTGGTCAGCTCATCCTTTTCTACAACGACTAGCGAGTAAAAAAAAATGTTTAGCTAGTATATATTCTTTATGCATCAATTAAGTGGATATTGACTTTGGAAAGTGAGATATTGACTAGGAAGTTACTTTAGAGGACAATTTCATCATTAGATGTTTTCTAAAACCAGGATCATGTGCTCTTCTGTAGACTGGCTTTAATTGACCAGTGAGGACAACCATGATTCATCAAAACACCGGTCGTTTATGCTTTAAATGCACCAACATGCTACTGATTCCTCAAACGTAACTCAAACGTACCTCAAACAAAAACATGGATTCCAGTTTTCAAATGCCCAATTTTGTTTGTAAAAGAACAATGCACAAAGAAAATGTAAATGTAATTAACTACTTTAAAAGTAAAAAACATTCAACTTCAAAATGACAAGGAATAGACACACAATGGCCATCAGGCCTAATGTCTTCACGTCGTTTAAATGTAGCTTGATCTTCAAAGACTATGTGCACTCTAGTGATCCTAGAAATCTTGCTTTGTCTGCAAGGAATAGGCGCTGTACTGCCTCAGCTATCTAAACAAGCATTTATCCTCTTCATGATTCTGCGATTGTAGACGTGTCCGCTAGCTAGCCTATCAATGTGCTTTGACTTGCTTCAAATGGGCTTTAATTGGCAGAAAGGACTATAAATGCAGATAACCACACAGTCCAAAAAACAGCTGGGTTTGGCTAAACTTAGAAGATTTATCATCTAAAACAATGCCTCTTAAAGACTTCCAGATTTCTCCTTCTATTTCATCCCACTTCTAATTCTATTTTAATTAGAGTTGAGCGAGCATGAAAGAGTTTCTAGTTCTCCTGTCAGTTGTTGTAGACCGTCACTAAAGCCAGTGGCAACCGAGAACAACCCAGCGCTGCTTCCTTCCTCCACCGACGCCATCATTCACTGCTGCTAGTCTTCATTAAAGTGCTCCATCTGTTGATCATCCTTCATTATGCAAATGCTCTGAAAATTACTAAGAGGAGCCACAATGCGGAGAAAATTAACAATGACATGGTGTAGGCTGCCTTCTTTTTCTCTATCTGCAATATGAAACATAAAACATCATTAAATTAAATGGGCAGAGAATCGGTTTTGGCTGTGCCAGAATGGATACTAAGTGCTATCAAATCAATGCAAAAAGGCCTAAATCAAATGCGTCTTTCTGCTTAACAGTATTTCCCATTTATCAGCAGCAAAAACACGAATCGGACAGTATTCCATGAAGCACAATGCTCTGACCTTCCTGTCTGGCGATGTACATCTCGTGTTTTCTTGATGAAAATGTAATTGTGGAGGAAATATCTCAAGATATTCTGTTGCAAGTTCATTCTACTGTAACTTTCCAAGGGTGTCGGAGAGGTGTGACTGTGTTGAAGAGGCATTTGAAGTTGAAGGGAACTTTTTGGATTCAGGGACCTGTTCAATGTTGAGATGGTTTTGTTTGAGTTATACTATTCTTCATGGCAGTATAACTACAGATTTGTAGCTGTCCTCTGATGCAACTCATCAGAAATGTCCCTTCCAAATGTATCTATTATTTCACAGAACACAGTTGCTTTCATGTAATAGGTTTGTTTCCAGTGAATTTCCAGGCCTTCACTCCTAAGACGAAAGCTAGATCAGAACCTCAGGTCTCTCTTCTCCAGTTTGCCCAGCATAACAATGTAGTGTTCAACATATTGGGTCTTAGTTATTCCCCTTTATGTCAAGGACCAGACTTGGCTTCCAGGACACTCCCACCCCAGACAGACTGGCATCTGCTACTCAGCTAATCTCAACAATCCTCCAATCTTTGTTCCCTGCTCTGATAGGAACACAGACTCAGACAGGGTTTACCAGTTAAAAATAGATATTGTAGCAGCAGTAGTTTTATATTAATATACGATGACATCATTGATCCAGTGGTTTGTAATTTGTCCAGTGGTTTAGTCATGTAGGTCGGAAGTTAGAACACCATGACAGGGTGGCTAAGATCTTCTTTTTACAGATAAGCCTATTGCATATCAAATCCTTTTTTGTGGGACTTTCTGCATTATATATTTTAACAGAGGCCTTTCTAGCATACATACATTCCAGCATACATACATACATACATACATACATACATACATACATACATACATACATACATACATACATACATACATACATACATACATACATACATACATACATAATGTACATAGTGTACATACATACATACACAACTACAACACACACACACACACCCACTTACCCACACACACCCACCCACACACACAGTACATAGAGTAAATGCCACTCCATGCCTCCAGTACAGTACCTTACTGAGACACTTAGTTCCTTACATTTCTTTACCTGTCTGTATGTATGTACTGTAAATATATGTATAATAAATTTACTTTCTAAATAATTTTGTCTGCATTCTCTTGGTTAGTGCTGTCTACATTTTTTAAAGTCAATCGAGCTCCTAGTCCATAATGTAATGCACACTACATTTACCTCTCAGTGTGTTTTTCTATACACTATGTGTGTTTTTGTTTTGCATCTGTGTGTGCATACTACCATGCATACATGTGTCATGCACGCATATTGGATTTAAAACTGTGTTATTGATGTGTCAAGGTCTGAGAGCCTGTCATTCATTGTAAAACACAAATTAATATGTTCTAAAAGAATGGAGCTGTGCTGTGTAATACACATATGAACACCACAACATAATCAGATGGGGTTTAAACCATGTCAACATCAACAATCTCAAACAGTGATGCAGTCAGCCAGCCAGCCAGCCAGTCAGAATGGAACATATCCTGCACATTAAATAGTGTATTGTGTAGCTAGGAAATGGCAGATGATCATGAAACACAGTATATATGAATGATTGTAAGTACTGCTAACCTCATATACTCTGCACCAATGGCTGTCATAAAGTTACTGTTTGTGTTGATTGATACAATATTTAACACAATGGAAAACTGTCATAGTGAAACACTTTGAATGTAATGTATTTACTAGGTATTTTTGCTTTGTTGTTATGCAGATCTTATTATCAAAGGCATAAATAATATAGGCCTGCTGTAAGTGTAGCTGCTTTGAGTTCCTTGTTCTTGGCTACAAAAGATGTTTGTGTTTGGGGGGCAGTAGTTCACTCTTATTGAACCTACAGATGCCAATACTCTTTGATTACATTTCACCTTTAGCTTATACTTCTGTTGATATTGGTGGCGGTGACGCAGGAGGCTACGATGGTATAAAGTCTGCGTCAGGAAGAGAACAAGGTCACAACAAAGGTAAGCCAACATTTCCCACATGTGGTTTTGTTAGGGGAGGAGTTTAGAACAGTTGACAGTGAGAGGTGAGGCTGACAATGAATTCATCCGTAATACCGTAAATTACTGCATTATAACTAATATTCTAGCCTTTCTGTGCAGTATTATTGTACTCCAGAAAGATATAGACAGACGAAGAGAGAGAGAGCCCGTCAGTCCTGGTTCTAGATGGTGGGGGGTTTTCAGCGGTCTGAATATTACCATCATAATGCTGAAATTTGATCCACAGTGGTGAAGACAAACAGATACTGAGCGAGAGATACTGAGTAAAAGGGTGAGTCCACTCTATTTCCCGTTCTCGCTCCTATCTCCTCTCCATAATCCGCTCCTTTTCTCGTGTACCTCTCGTTCTCCTGGCCAAGTTCTCTGTTCCTCATCCCTACTTCCTCCTCTCCTCATCCCTCTCGTGCGTGCTACACCACGGTGTTCCTCTGTCTGTACGGGGGTGGAGGCAGCACGGTCCCAGGTTTCAGGGCAAACTCTGTCAGGTACTCCTGGTTCTCGGCCAGGGCAGGCCGGATACGTCCATTCTGGCGGTAAAAGAAGCGCGTGCTGCAGTCCTGTAGGTACTCTGGGTTGTGCAGGGTGGCCTTTGGAGGCAGGCTGTGCTGCCAGTACTCCTGATTGTCAAACGTCTTGTTCTTGTCTTGTCTGGTCTTCTTGTCCACCATGATGGTGCCTGTAAGACCAGGGTGGAGCGTGTAGCCCGGGTGGGCAGGGTGCAGGATGTGTCCTGAGTGGGTGCCAGCGGTGCCGTATCCCGGTTGTGAAGAAACCCCCTGGAGGTGAGCCGCCTGCGTGCCAAGACCTGTGCTTGACTGGACGGCACCGAGAACAGTGGCGCCAGGTTTGCCGGCCACGGTGGTGAGAGCACTACCGTGTCCCCCAGGGACTCCATTCATCTTCAGGCTGTAGTCACTGTACTCGCCCTCCCCTGGAGCTGGTCCACCGACGTTGTGAAATGTGTTGAGGTAGAGGGGTTCATTTACATATTCATCCTCCACTCTGGGGCCAGGACCGGCCTGCTGTGAACCGCTGGGGGCCACCTGTCCAGTCAGGTAAATATTTAGATAATATAACTAACAAGATACTACATGTTATTTAGATATGAATCAGAATTAATTAATTGACAGTTGTGCCAGTTCCTATTCCTATTATATGTTATAGCAAAGTAAACAAAAAGCAATGTAAACAACAAAAATTATGACTTTTTTATGAATTAGCCAAGAGGTAACAAAAGATCACCTGGTATGGGTTACAGCTGTCCAGGGTCAGGGTATCTCCATTCTTCCGGCGAGTCACAAACGGATTCTCCTCGACAGGGATGAGATAGTCTGATAGACAGGAAACAAAAGAGACATAGAGGCATTATGAGTAGTTAGACATATTCACATCATGAACCAAGGAAATTACTTTTTTAAATCTCAGAGCAGCATCTGATCTCCAATCCAGGACCAACCAGGACCAACCAGGACCAACCAGGACCAAACAGGACCAAACAGGACCAAACAGGACCAAACAGGACCAACTGACCCTGTTTAACACCAGCAGCTGGATGCATGGCAGCTGTCTTCATAGACAGAAAATATGTAGTAAATCTACTCTCCACTGTTTTTATGGGAGAAACAATGGATATCTTTTAATATTAAATACATAATTTGGACCTTCAGTATGTGTAGGTAACCGCCCCCAGACAAATGTGACTAGGGAAGTTTATTTTACAGTGAAAATTATTATATACTATTGGCCACTGATATATATTTTTTCCAGTATTTCAGTAAACTAAGTGTAACCCGTCTGCATACGTTTTATAGAGACCCTTAAATAAACCAATTCTGAACAGATTTGAAATCACAGCCAAAACACAAAATGTCTAAATATTCACCAAAAATATCTTTCTACAGATAAAACTCATTATAGAATTATAAACAGCTCAAACAGTTTGAGAATCACAATAATACATTAACTGATAAAACGCTGCATGCTATCCAATGCAACAAATCAATTCGATCACTCAAGTAATTTGCATACAGTAAAAAATTATAATCTCCCAAAACAAACCATGGAACTGTGCATACGCGAATATGATGTCACATTTACCTAACAAAACTAGTTTTTATGAACTCAATAATTCAATAATTGTATGACTATTTTACCTGTGGATGCCTTTTCTCTCATGGCAGTCATGTATCCATCCTGGTCCGCATCTCCTCTCGGCCCTCGCTCCCCCAGCATAACAGTGGGGTCTGCACTGTAGCGTTGTCCACTGCTGTCCTCCATTGGTCCTGAGGCTTAATGAAAATACAATTAACTTATATAGTGATTTTCATTAGACTTATCTCAACAAAATGCTCCATTAGATAAAAAAATACAAGCACAAAAAAATCATACAAAATTAGAATTAAATCAACAAATTAATGCACAAACAAGCATTTAAATAATGAATCCAGCTTTCTTTCCTTTTAAACATGTATTATGTAGTTCCTTGATTATTTTTCATTGTTATTTCTCCATTATGAAAATTAAGAAGTGACAAGTAAACATGTGCTGGTCAGGTCTCTATACTGTGCATACCACTTCTAATTTGTCTTTTGACTTTTTTGCGTGAAAGATGTCTCGGAATATGCCAGCGTTAAAACAAAAGCAATGGAAATGATCATGCAAGTGAACACAATCGTTTAGGCTTCTTACTGTCTCGAGGTCTAAAAATGCCCAAAGCACAACCCCTCTCAGGTATGGATTGATTAAAAATCGATTACATGCTTCCTCCAATCACAAGCTTGTTGAACGAGCAGTGACACATGCTTGGAGGAAGCACGTGATCTATTAAAGCATGTGTCACTGTTCGTTCAGCAAGGAAGCCTTAAATCAGTGAACGGAGGATTACATATTAGCCAACAATACCACTGTACAGCAATAAAATTCACAGGTACCTGACCTGCACAAGGAGTCGCATGAGACTTTACAAGGTAATTGTGTCTGACTACTTACCCGTCTTGCTGTGCAGAACTGTAGCAATTTACGCTGCGCCTAACAGACCTCCAGAGCATAGTTTGAAATGCTGAAACCAGGTTTCAAACTCTGGCCACCATCACAAAGATGTCACTAAAGCAACAACTGTGCCACACTGGAAGTGAATTATTATGTTTGTCATGATGAACATATACAGTAGCTATTGTACCTATTTTGGGCCTTTGTGTGGTGTTAAACAATATCCAGCTAATGTCTTATTATTTAAAGTACTGTAAATGTTGAAGAAGTTTGTGTAGCTATGTGATTCGGGGCCTAAGTTTTCTTAACTTGCCCATGAACACAAGAGCAGATGAATTACCCCCAGTGCTCTTGCTAAATTTCCAATCCGTCCGACACCAAACCATTAAGACAACCGAATTATGCTCAGCTGCCAATCCAATTCTGTCCCCTTCAACTGTTATCCCAGGTCATTGGCTATGAATGACAATGCATTTTCAGTCAATTTGCATTGTAATAAGCATTAAATTAATCAAACACTTCTGTGTATCACCATGTCAGAAATACTGATTATACAGTTAGAGTAAACACTAGGAATTATACCGGTGGAAGGTCAGGGGTAAGGGCTAGGTCTCTTTTGATCACGCTCAGCTCTCGGTCCATCTATCAATTTCTACCAAGGTGCAGAGTGGTTCAAAGACCTCGAACACGTTCTGACCAACTAACTGCAATCTACCCAGAGCACAGAAAAGCAATCTACATTTATAATAGAATACAGCATGCACTATGTAAACATCCTCTGTAAAATACTACAGCTGCTAAACATAAGCAATCAATAATATATGTAAATTGCTCTAGATAAGAGTGTCACCTACTGCAGATGAAACAAATGTAAATGTAAAATGTCCTTCATAATGGCATTCTGCCTGTTTGTTAAAGGAAAACTCCAGACCCCTAAACACCTCAAAATCATTGTGCCGGTCATGCTTCCCACATTACACTCATTAAAAACACCTTCACAATGCATTCTGTGGTTCCCAACTCAGCCACCGTAAGTTCCCAAATTTTACTACAGTGACTTCACAAAAACAGCAGAAGCATGGCCCAATTTGAAACATACCAGGCATATCTGGTGAGGATTGGTGGGCAACATATCAATCCTGCATGAGGTTAGGGTCTACAACACAAACCCAGTGTCATACATTTACGACCCAGTGTGTCATGTCAAACATAAATAACGCTGATATACTGTACAATGTTATTTATACCAAATCACACAGGTCTGACAGTTGACATGTAAGGTATACAGGTAGGGATTGTACTGGTATAGATTGAATATTTGGATGATGGGGAAACTGTTGTTGTAATTCCCCAGGCCCATGCTTCTGGTACCACTGAATGCCACATTCAGCCAGGCTGCTTGAAAACCATAAGTCTCCGGCATGCACTTCACAGCACAGCTGTGGGAGATGTGAACAAACACATTATGTAGCCATATTCTAATTCACTGCACATGGTACTGATTTCAATTTTTTTATTAATGTAACTGATAAGCAAAATAAAAAAAACGGTAAATGAGCACCAGCCTAAATTATTTCAATTTGAAAACATCCTGTTTTCGGTGTAATCACAAGGATCTTGTCAACTTTTATTAGTAGTAAAAAACTATGAGTTCACCTTTGTCGCAGATAGCCGAGCAAGATTTTCCATGCATCCCTCTACACATTGTTTTCAGAGCCAGGAAGAAGCAATTGAGGATGCAGTGACATGATGTAATCAATGGTATGTTAGATACCAACCACAGATGTTTGAATGACAACCCGTAATTATCATTTAGGATGGAGAAATAAGTTAACTAAATTAAAAGAAATACAGTGTATATAATTAAATGCATACAGACATGCAGTGTTTTGGTTTATTGTCTTGTTGAAATATCCAGCCCCGGCTTAACTTCAACTATGTAACTGATTCCTCTACATTATTCTCCAGTATCTGCTGATATTGCGTGGAATCCATGCAACCCTCAACTTTAACAGGATTCCCAGTACTGGCACTGGCCACACAGCCCCACAGCATGACGGAACCTCCACAAAAATATACTATGGGTAGCAAGTGTTTGACCTGGAATGCAGTGTTTTTTTGCCATCATGCATAACGCCATGCATAAAACCATGCCATTTTTGTAGTTGCCCCCAGACTTTGGAACAACTTGCCCATTTCAATGGCATCTAAGTTAAAAAAAATGTTGTTTGAAAAAGCTTTGAATACTTGTTGAAGCACCCTTCCATTGTACTTCATTGCTATTTTAGAATGTTGAAAGATTTTATGGTATTTTAAATTACGTTGCTATTTTTACTTTGTTGTATTGTTGTCACTTTTTGTGTTTCTAGTTACTATAAAGCACATTGGACAACATGAGTTGTATTTAATTGTGCTATATAAATATTTTGCCATTGCCATTGTTATAACTCCATCTTGTTCATCAGTCCACTGCACCTTCTTCCAAAATAATGCTGGCTTGTACAAATCTGTACAAGACTTCTTCTGTATCACTCTCCAGTACAGCTTCTCCTTTTGCAAGTTGCACCGAATTGTTGAACGATAAACAGTGACACCATCTGCAGGAAAATGATGTTGTAGGTTTTTGGAGGTGGTCCGTGAGCTTTTTTTGACCGTTCTCACCATCTCCGATATTTTACTTGGCCTGCCGCTTCTGGCCTTAATAAGAACTGTGCCTGTGGTCTTCCATTTCCTCACTATGTTCCTCACAGTAGTCACTGACAGCTTAAATCTCTGCGATAGCTTTTTTTATCCTTCCCCTAAATAATGTTGAACAATCTTTGTTTTCAGGTAATTTGACAGTTGTTTTGAGGCCCCCATGTTGCCACTCTTCAGAGGAGTGGCAAAGAGAACACCAACTTGCAATTGGCCACCTCAGTTTGCTTACTAAAGAAAGCAATACAAGTATCCACCAAGTTGCTGTGGACAAGTTTGTCAACTGGTGTGATTCACACCAACTTCATATTAACACAAGCAAAACTGTGGAATTGGTGGTAGACCCCAGATCAGCTGGAGATCAGAGCCCTGTGGCTATTCATGGTCATGACATCAAGCAGGTGTCCTCCTTTAAATATCTAGGAGTTTATATTGATAACGACCTGAGCTGGCGCACACATGTAACAAATGTCTGTGCTAGAACACATCAGTGTCTCCATTTCTTGCGCAGACTTAGAGTGTTTGGAGTCTGTAAAAATATAATGGTAATCTTTTATAAAGCAACAATAGAGTCAATTCTTCGGTATGGTATTACCAGCTGGTTTGGGAAGTTCAAGGGTTAATGAGCTCACCAAACCAATTGTGTGTTCCAAATAATCAGTGCTAGGTAGTTACAGGTATTCAAATCAACAAAATGACATGGGTGCCCAAATTTTTGCACCTGTCTAATTTAGCTGTCTGTCTGTCTGTATTTAGAGTGCCTACAGAAAATCATCATACCCTGTTAAAATCCATACACTTGGAAATTAAAATAAATATATTATCTAATAATCTAACTTTGCCAGCTATATGTTCACGATATAACCCTCAATATCAAAATGAAAATGAACATTTACAAAAATTCAGAACAATTATTAAAATGTAATTAGTGAAATACCTTGTTTGGATAAGTGATCAGCCCCTTAAAGTAACCATTATAAACTTAAACGTGCAATATGTAATTTTTGGCCGCCAGGGGGCTCTCAATCAAAACAATAGCAAAAGATGTGCTTGGATGACGTCGGGAGGTTGCGTGGGATCATGGGTTTTGTTATTGTCGTGAATGACAACCTTCCAATCTAGCGTCTCCGGCAGAAAATATGTTCACTGACAAAGTAATATATTGTTAAAAAAAGTATAACTTTATTCACGTTATGTTTGGCGGCTCCCTGGAACTTAGAACAACTAGAGCAGTCACAGGTTATATGACGCCATTTACGGGCGACAAAATGAAACGTCCCGTGTCTTCGAAGTATAATACAAATTTCTCTGGATTTGAAAGTTAGTGGAAACATTTAGGATAATGTAAGTACACAACTAAGAAATATATATAATATATGTATAGTGATGTTTGCTTTTAATTCAAAGTATGTATTTTGTTATTGTTTTGATTGATATTACATATTGTACCTTTAACTCAGGTACACCCAGTAACTTCCCAGATCACACACCATGCTAATTTCCCCCACCGGACATCAATTGTAGTGGTTTTGATTACTTCATAAGAAAAAAAGCTGATCCACAATGAATCCTTTACTAGTAGTAAATGGCAACGCAAAGAATGGCTCCGGGACAAAGTTGTAGAAAAACAAGTTTTACATTTACATTTTTTACAGAGTAAGTACAGGGACATCCTTTACTTTGGGTTAAGTTGATTCCAAAGGATTTAACTATCCCTTTGAGTACCGTTCAGAGCATTAATAAGAAGTAGAAAGTGTTTGGCACCACCAACACCTTGCTTTGATCAGGCTGTCCCTCCAAACTGGATGACGAGGCCAATGGCAAGTTCTTATGGCAGGGATTAGTCGGTCTGTGCATGTGGCAACAATCTCACAAGCTTTACACAAAGCTGGCCTGTATGGCAGAGTGGCAAGCAAAAAGCCTCTTCTGAAAAAGTGCCACATAGAGGCTTGGTTGCGCTTTCCAAAAAACACTTGGAAAATTCTACACCGCGCTCCAAATTATTATGCAAACTATATTTTACACTGATTTTCCTAAATTGCAGATACAAATGACAGTCAGTATAATTTTCAAGTAACCAACCGTTAGGGTATAAGTAGAGTTTTCTTGAACAAACCACCCAATGAAAAAAGTAATTTAAAAAAATTAAAATCTCAATATGCACTGTTCCAAATTATTATGCACAACAGAGTTTCTAAACTAGGTTGTAAACAACTGGAAATGGTAATTTGTTGAATATGCAGAATTTAGGGGTCATATTTACTGAAATCAAAAGCTATTTCAATCAAACGCATCTTAACAGGGCAAGATACATTTTAACATAGGACCCCTACTATGATATCACCTTCACAATTCTTGCATCCATTGAACTTGTGAGTTTATGGAGAGTTTCTGTTTAAATTTCTTTGCAGGATGTCAGAATAGCCACCCAGAGCTGCTGTTTTGATTCAAACTGCCTCCCACCTTAAAGGGGCCTACCAGCTTCTCCTCATGATTCTGGCCCAAAACATAACTCCGCCACCTCCTTGTTGACGTTGCAGCCTTATTGGGACATGGTGGCCATCCACCAACCATACACTACTCCAACCATTTGGACCATCCAGGGTTGCACGGCACTCATCAGTAAACAAGAATGTTTGAAAATTAGTCTTCATGTACTTCTGGGCCCACTGCAACCATTTCTGCTTGTGAGCATTGGTTGGTGGTGGCCGAATGGTTTATGCACAACTGCAAGCCTCTGGAGGCTCCTACACCTTGAGGTTCACAGAACTCCAGAGGCACGTCAGCAGTTTCAAATACCAGTTTGCTGCTTTGTTATGGCATTTTAGCAGCTGCTCTCTTAATCTGATGAATTTGTTGGGCAGTAACCTTCCTCATTATGCCTTTATCTGCACAAACCCATCTGTGGTCTGAATCAGACACAAATCTCTTCAGAGTATAATGATCACGCTTAAGTTTTTGTGAAATATCTAATGTTTTCATACTTTGTCCAAGGCATTGCACTATTTGACGCTTTTCCGCAGCAGAGATATCCTTTGTTCTTTCCCATATTGCTTGAAACCTGTGGCCTGCTTAATAATGTCGAACATCCTTCTTAAGTAGTTTTCCTTTAATTGGGCTCACCTGGCAAACTGATTATCAAAGGTGTCTGAGATTGATTTCAGTGATCCAAAGAGCCCAGAGACACAATACCATCATTGAGTTTGATTGAAAAACAAAATATTTAATGTTTATGATACTTAATTCCAATTTGCATACAAATTTGAAATGCGGTGTAATGCCATGTGGCAAAAGGATTTATAATCAGATGAGACCAAGATTTAACTTTTTGGACTGAACTGCAAGCGTTATGTTCGGCAAAAACCAAACACAGCACACCACCCAAAACACACCATATCTATTGTGAAGCATGGTGGTGGCAACTTTATGTTGTGGGGGTGTTGCTCTTCAGTGGGGACTGGACAATTGGTCATGATTGAAGGGTACACACAATTTCTTGAGTAAATCCTGCAGCCCTCTTCTAGACAGCTGAAGATGGGCAGGTGGTTCACCTTCCAGCAGGACAACAACCCTAAACACACCGCCAAAAAAACTATGCAGTAGCTTAAGAATAGGAAGGTGAATGTCCTTGAGTGGCCAAGTCAGAGCCCTGACCTAAATCCAATTAAAAATCTGTGCAAGATAGCAGTCAATCTAGCCTAGAAATCTAGACGCACCCTAGCGGCAGCAAATATAATTTGCAGCTAGGGTCAGTCTAGCAACTCTCTGTTGACTTGCGAGCTGGAAAAAACAAATTCTGGTCAGGCCAATCACAACGTGGATAGAGTTGGTGGGCGGGCTTAACGTAATTACGGAAAACAAAGAAATGGTTGCTGCTGTTCGCGAAAATAACAAAGAATGGCACTGAAGTAATTCTTACAAAAGGAAGATGTGTTCGGAGGTTTGCCGACCGGACACTTCGTTGCTCTGTTTGGTTGTAGCGCTATCCTATTGCATGCATACGGAATTTGAAAGACAACTGTTTATCCCGCCCCTAGGATTGAGCACTGTCAACTGTGAGTTCCCAGACCCAACATTTTGATGTGGGTCTCGCTTGCCAGGCTACAGTCAATCGCCACTAACCATGAAATTTGACTGAACTCAAATCTATGTGCACAAAGTTATTAGAGATCCAAAAATACTGATGGCTGTAATCTGCAAAATCTGCCTCTACAAAGTATTAAATCATGGGACTGATCACTTTTTTATTTTAACATTTTCGAACTGTTATCATTTTACGTTAGTTGAAAGTTGCTAAGCAGAATGTGTTGATAAAGCTGTAACAAAAACATATTAAAAAAATTGATTTCAGGATGTACGATAAAAACGTGAATATTTCAAAGGGGTACAATGATTTTATCTAGGCACTGTGTGTGTGTGTGTGTGTGTGTGTGTGTGTGTGAATAGCTCTAGAAAAAATGGACAGACCACTGCAAATCTCTTAAATCAACCCATTGAACTTCTGGTATATGAAGTCACTCAACATTAATGTGGAAGACTGGCGGAGAGCATCTTATTCCACTAAACATATCAATTTTTCAATATAATGAATATGAAATGTCTTTGCATTATTTGTGGTCTGACAACACTGCATATTTTTTGTTATTTTGTCTAGTTGTCATTAATAAATGCTCTGAATGACAATATTTTTATTTAGGTATTTTTATTTAGGAAAAATGTTGTCTGTAGTTTATGGAATAAAACAATTTTTTTCCCCAAACACATCTATTGTAATGTCTGTCATAGGGAGAAGGCGTGTCCTCATATCAATTTGCAGGGTTTTTAATTATAGTGAAAAACAAACTGACAAAAATAAAACAATGAAAACAAAAAGCAAAGGTGTGCAGAAAGATGCTCACTTGGAGTATTGAATAAGAGAATCTCTAGCCTACAAAGTACTACGGATAACAGACACACGTAGAGTAATTATCTAGGTACATCACGACACATAGCAACAGGGCACAGAGAACAATAACTGACAAAGGACTAAACAAACTCAGGACCTAAATACATGTACCAGCCGCGGTCGGTGGGTCTTACTTGCAGACGACAGGCTTGTTATGCTTGGGATCAGAGCGACTGGAATGATGCACGACGCACCAAACCCAGTGTGCGATACAATTCCGTTTCCCCCAATCTGGGCAATAATATGAGCCCGTCCTCCTCAAATAAGGGTCAACAACTGCCACTGACATGTATCGATTAAGGAATGAATAACAGGTGTGAACAGTAAAACAGAACGGAGACAGGTGATTGGAGAATGATGATGTTGTGGAAAGAAATCAGTGCCCTCCGGCCTGAGATTATCAACAGTAAAACTAACAGTCCTTTTTTATTGCAGTGGTCTCTTAAATTTTTCCAGAGATGGATGTATGTACTGTATGTCCAGTACGTATGTAAAGAATACAGTATATGTTTATCTTATTTAGATACATACTGTATGTGTGCATAACTGTTATTACCATATAAATATGACAAGTTTTACACCCCACACCCCAAAAAAAGCTTTAAAGATGTTACCTTGGGCTCCGCTTGGTCCTGAAGGTCCCAGAGGTCGAGGAGATGCCTGCTTCCTCAGGTTTCCATTGCAGCGTTGGTCGTCAGAGCGTTGGTCCTCTGGGCCAATGCTGCCCTGTCCCCCTGCAGACTGGTCCCCTGGAGTTCTGCATGCTGGGACCGTAGACAGGGACAAAACCTTTGGGATGGTCCCCATGCTCCCCAACATGTCATCCATGCCAAAGCTCGGGTCCTGGTACACAAACTGGTTCTGCAGCAGGAAACATGGTGAGACATATAAGACACAATAAGGTGTGGTATTATATGACAAATATACTATGGCTAGCCCAGACCCAGCACTTATTTATTTATTTTATTTGTAACATTTATTTATACAGGGAAAGACAAATGAGACCAAAGTCTCTTTCAAATGTGTGCCTTGTGATACAACAATACAGAAGAAATATACACACAGCCAGGGAACTAACAGAATAAAATAATAAAATCAATGGAAATAATAATTAATAATTCTAATTTTCAGCTTCTTCACCAGCTCAGTAATATGTGTATTAAAAGAGAGATTATCATTTGACAAAATTTCTTAATATTTTACGGAATGGTATCCTCCATAACATCATTCAACAGAAAAATAAAAGCTGTAGCATTAGAAAACGTTCTAAAACAGAGCCATCTAGTGTACGTAGTAATGTTAAGATTTTCCAATTGTAGATTTTTACTTCTAGAAAGCATACACAGCGTTTCAAATTATTATGCAAATTGAATTGTCATAAACAATAACTATTTTGTTTTTCAATCAAACTCATGGATGGCATTATGTCTCTGGGCTCTTTGGATCACTGAAATCAATCTCAGACTCCTGTGATAATTAGTTTGCCAGGTGAGCCCAATTAAAGGAAAACTACTTACGAAGGATGTTCCACATTATTAAGCACGCCACAGGTTCCAAGCAATATAAGAAAGAAAAAGGATCTCTCTGATGCGTAAAAGCGTCAAATAGTGCAATGCCTTGGACAAGATATGAAAACATTAGATATTTCTTGAAAACTTAAGTGTGATCATTGTACTATGAAGAGATTTGTGGCTGATTCACAGATGGGTTCATGCAGATAAAGGCATAATGAGACAGGTTACTGCCAGACAAATTCATCAGATTAAGAGAGCAGCTGCTAAAATTCCATTACAAAGCAGCAAACTGGTATTTGAAGCTGCTAACGTGCCTCTGGAGTTCTGTGACCCCCAAGGTGTAGGAGCCTCCAGAGGCTTACAGTTGTGCATAACCCTACTATCCGGCCAAACCTAACCAATGCTCACAAGTAATATTGGTTGCAGTGGGCCCAGAAATACATGAAGACATATATTCAAACAGTTTTGTTTAGTGATGAGTGCCATGCAACCCTGGATGGTCCAGATGGATGGAGTAGTGGATAAAGCTGCGACGTCAGCAATGAGGTGGCGGAGAAGTTTTTTGGGCTTGAATCATGGGGAGAGAGCTGGTAGGCCCCTTTAGGGTCCCTGAAGTTGTAAAAATGACCTTGGCAAAGCATATAGAGTTCCTGACTGACCACTTTCTTCCATGGTATAAAAAGAAGAACCGTGCCTTCTGTAGCAAAATCACCTTCATGCATGATAATGCACCATCTCATGCTTTAAAGAATACCTCTGTGGCATTGGCTGACTGGGCATAAAAGGAGCAAAACTCATGGTTTGGCCACCATCCTCCCCTGACCTCAACCGTATTGGGAACCTTTGGAGCATCCTCGAGCAAAGGATCTATGAGGGTGGGAGGCAGTTTCCTTCAAAACAGCAGCTATTGGAGGCTATTCTGACATCCTGGAAAAAAAATTCAAGCAGAAACTCTCCAGAAGTTCAGTGGATGCAAGAATTGTGAGGTGATATCAAAGATGGGGTCCTATGTTAACATGTAACTTGCCAATGTGTTTGATTGAAATAGCTTTTTTTTTAATCAAATTCAACAAATGACCATTTTCAGTTCGTTACAACCTATAACATGTTTTGAAACACTGTTGTGCATAATAATTTGGAACAGTGCATTTTGAGTTTTTGATTTTTGAAATAAATACTGTTTTCATTGGGTTGTTTGTTCAATGAAATTAGATTTATACCCTAACAGTTTGTGACTTTATACTGACTGTCATTTGCATCGACTATTTAGGAGAATCTGTGTAAAATATTATTTGTATAATGATTTGGAACGTGGTGTAATATATTTACTTTTAGTAGCATTTAACACAAGCCTTAGGTCTACTAGTACATTCTGCAGCAGATCAACAAAAATTTGCAGGAGTATAAATGCTTAAACAAGCGATGGGGCAACTGCATAAAGTACTGCCACATCTATTTTACAAATAGCATCAGATATGTCTGAATTGACCCATGGGTTTGACCTGTTCCTCACCTTAACCCTAGTGTACGGAGCATGCTTACCGGCAATGCCATAAAAAATACTAATAGATTGCTCTACTGCCAGCTCAGGTTCAAGAACATAGTCACTATTACTACAGTAAACAACCTGAACAAAATCTTGTTCATTAATATTTTTATAATTTCTTTTAGTGATAATGTGGGGTTTAACCCTGTGAGGTTCTGACATCTCTAACACATTCTATAGAGCAGTGGTCATTGACTCCTAGGGGAAATAATTCACGAGTCAAGCAGTGTCTAACCCCAACCCAAAAAAAAGGAAATTAATACAAGAAGTTAGACTCAATAAAACATCATAAAATGTACTATATTCAGACAACTTCGCTTGACTAGTGCCTTCGTGAACTGGCAGTATTCTGAACAAATTACTTAGTGGTATACACTACAAACCCACACAATACCTTATTGCTATTATAAACCAGTTACTAATACTGTACCAGTAACAGCCATAGTACAGCCTCAAACTATGGTTATGAGCCAATCATCATTCAGGTTGAGAAACCAAGTTTAAAATACTGTATACTGCTCATGGGACTGTTCTCTTCGTTCAAGAGACTGTTCTCTTCGTTCAAGGGACTGTTCTCTTCGTTCAAGGGACTGTTCTCTTTGTTCAAGAGACTGTTCTCTTTGTTCAAGGGACTGTTCTCATAATTCAAGGGACTGTTCTCATAATTCAAGGTACTGTTCTCATAATTCAAGGGACTGTTCTCATAATTCAAGGGACTGTTCTCTTCATTCAAGGGACTGTTCTCTTCATTCAAGGGACTGTTCTCGTCATTCAAGGGACTGTTCTTGTCGTTCATGGGACCGTTGTCTTCATTCATGGGACCGTGTCTTCATTCATGGGACCGTTGTCTTCGTTCAAGGGACTGTTCTCTTCGTTCAAGGGACTGTTCTCTTCATTCAAGGGACTGTTCTCTTCATTCAAGGGACTGTTCTCTTCGTTCAAGGGACTGTTCTCTTCGTTCAAGGGACTGTTCTCTTCGTTCAAGGGACTGTTCTCTTTGTTCAATGGACTGTTCTCTTCGTTCATGGGACTGTTCTCTTCCTTCAAGGGACTGTTCTCTTCGTTCATGGGACTGTTCTCTTCCTTCAAGGGACTGTTCTCTTCGTTCAAGGGACTGTTCTCATAATTTAAGGGACTGTTCTCATAATTTAAGGGACTGTTCTCTTCATTTAGGGGACTGTTCTTTTCATTCAAGGGGCTGTTCACTTTGTTCTAGGGACTGTTCAAGAGAATCTTTGTCCCTTCCAGCATTCTCATCTGTCCCTGTCCTCAATCGTCCTTCCTCCTCCCCCTTCTGAGTGTCTGGGTCTCAGCGGTGGTTTGCAGGTGTGCGGTCAGCACCCACCCGTGAAGGGACTGTCTCACGCTGTGTAACCTCTGAATCAGAGCCACACGCCCGTCTCTCAGCTCTTACTCCCCTGTTCCTTCTCCCATCAATCTCCACATCTTTTCCTTTTCAGACGGAGGAAAGTAGACCCTAGATCTTCATCATGTGTATGCCGCGCCCCACTATCGACTTCACCTCTGTCAATCCTCTGTCAAAAATCACCTCCTCTCATCTGCCTTTCTTTCACGTCAGAGAAGAAGCAACTCCAGACCTCAAGCAGTCAATTCGTGCCATTGTCTCCTTTGTTATTCCACCTCCTCCACCATATCAACACTAAATAATGTAAAAGTTGTTTTTAAATATTTGAAAGTACTGCATGTTTTGTTAACATACACTGAAGATAAAACCTGAGTGGAAAACAATTTTGGACTCAACAGATGAGTCCATCCCAAATGGGAAATCAACCAGTCAAATACAATGTACTGCAACAGACTGAGCACAAGAAAACGCTTTAAGGCAAGATTTTAGAGGACCTGAGTTGAATGTTAGAGTTTTGTGAAAGTGCAAATCGTTGGGAAAGAAAATCTCTCTGAGCAGCTGACTGTGACCTTCTGCCTTCGCCTACTGTTGAACAAGACATAGATTTAAATATCAGAAGAACCATTGTTGCCAGGCTTCCAAGGAAATAATAGGGCAGAAAAGAGACTAACACTTTGTGGGACGAAAGGAAGAAAATAAAGAAGAACATGTAGTAAGAGGGAGGTGCAGAAGAGAAGTCTTACCCTGTTGGAGTCCATACGTGTCCTGGGTGGGTATGCTAGCGGTGGCATATTGAAGGCGTGAGGAACCAGGTACTCCTCAGCATCCATCAGATCTTCCAGCTCCTCCTCATCCAGGAGGTTCTGGAAGAACTTACTGTCATTGGGACTCGGCAGCTTCATACGGTCATCGCCCTGTAGCGCGAGGGAGTGTTACGTATAATACGTTATAGGAAATACATAGTAAGTTGTGGTATAGCATTTTATAGTGTGATTTTGCATGGTCTGATATGGGTACAGTTGTATGGTATGGTGGGGTATTTTATGCTATTGTATTGCACACTGTTTAAGGTATGCTTTTTTTGTACAACAAAATTGTAAAACATTTATCAATTTTTTTATGCAGCAGCACATTGGGAGGCAAATTATTTCAGTAGACAGAATGTGTATTGGTAGCCAAAAGGAGAGCTTTTGAAAGTGGATAGGTAATCTCTTTGCAGTCTTAACAAATGCAGGATTTCAGCATATATTTCCACTCATAGAAACAACAGCAAGTGAGAAACACATTGAAAACAGCAACATTCTGTAGAGAGCACATCCCAAAACAGTGGCACTTTAACCTAAACGTGAAGCTAGCAAAGAGCAAGAGAGCGAGACAAAGGTGCGTCAGTCACGCTGGACTAAACTAGCATACACTGATCCCCTCAGATTCGGAATGAGAAGTTGTATGGCAAGATCAGGTACATTTACTCACTTGGATAACAAGGTAGCGCTGGGGGTCCCGTGCCATCCTACAGAACTCTGCAGCCAGCTCCTTGAACTTGGGCCTGCTGTCTGCGTCTATCATCCAACCTGGAGCAGATACAAACAGAACATTACTGGTGTAGCCAGAGACAAGGTGCTCAGTACGATAATTTTCCACAGCATGGGTTAGTCTTTGCAGTGTTGCTCATAGCACAGCTATGTACTGTAAGAGAGAGATACAGAGATACGGGGACAGAAGAAGAGAATGAAGCCATTCTGCAGTGTAACTCACATTTGACCATGACCATGTAGACATCGATGGTGCAGATAGGAGGCTGTGGTAGACGCTCCCCCTTCTCCAGGAGGTCTGGGATGTCCCGTGTGGAGATGCCATCATAGGGCTTCCCTCCAAAAGTCATTAACTCCCAAATGGTCACGCCTGAGGAGGGAAAGTAGAGCATGTACTCACTCAAACGCTTCAATCCTCAACTGGAACTTTCCTTACACTCACCTATTCATATTCACACATAATCTCAGAGTGAGATAACTGATATATCGTGGGACCTGATACAAGGTCCCCTATGCAAACCAGCATGAGAGCAATGTTGGTATCCATTCTTACCGTAGCTCCAAACATCACTCTGGTGAGTGAACTTCCTGTAGTGGATACACTCCAACGCCATCCATTTGATGGGCATCTGGAGGTACAGAGAAAAACAATTTACTTCTCAGTGAGTACTGTCTAATGTAAACCTACTGAAATTGTAAAAAGCAAGAACGAAACACAAAGGGCCCTATTTTGCACCCGGCGCAACACATCGCGAAGCCCGAACAGAAGTGCTAGTTTTTTTGCTATAGTTTAAGACCAACGCAGTTGTCAATTTCCCGTCCGGCGCCCACGTTGTTTAAATAGCAAATGCACCTGCAACTATCTTTGCGCCCATGGGCGTGCTGGTCTTACAGGGAGGTGTGTTCAGGATAATTCTGGATGTATTGCTATCTTGAGGCATCGGAAAGTGATTGTGCCATTGACCAACAAAAACCTTAGTCACATGCACCTAGGCTTATGCACAGCGCGCACACACTATGCTTGTTACACACACAAAGGGAAGCGCAGCAGTACACAAACATGCAAAAGATTACAAATAAAAAGATTACTGTGCAAAT
Source organism: Umbra pygmaea (assembly GCA_016801145.1). Taxonomy (NCBI): domain Eukaryota; kingdom Metazoa; phylum Chordata; class Actinopteri; order Esociformes; family Umbridae; genus Umbra; species Umbra pygmaea. The sequence continues at coordinate 2,097 of JACXGM010004141.1, read as the reverse complement.
CTGCCATCATAATAGCAATGTGCTAAAAGGGAATGGGAGATGACACTGATTGGTTTAGTGCATGTTACGCCGAACACACAAACACACACATTAATTAATGAAGTACAACCCTTTTGACCGAGGCATCCGCCATCAAACTAGCAAAAGTGGATTTGGACACACCCAAAGCACACTTGCGCCATGCGCTTCATGCTGTGCGCTTAGATAATTAAAATAGGGCCCAAAATATCTGTTTTCTGAGTAAAAACCTTCTACTCCAATTATTCTCAATGTCTCTATCAAATAAAGCATAGAAATGAACTAAAGTCTGTCAACAAAGGGATTTTAAAGAGCACAGCAATGATCTGCACTGCTTTACAGTGCAGATGGAACAATTAAACCTGGGTTTGTATTCAGATCACTTTATATCCACACTGCTTGGAATTTACTGTTAAAGGGTTAAAAGGCATATTAATTTAGGCATAGCTAGAGTATTGTGTACCTGTTGTAACCTCAAATCTACTGTATGTTAATGGAAAGATATCAACTGTCAGTTCTTTCAGCCCTTGTCACATGAACATTTGCCTCCCAAATGGTGCCAAAAGAATAGAGAATTAAATCTATAAAAGAAAAGAACAGAGGAAAAAGAAAAGAAGTAAATCCACGTAGGATAAATCCTTTCCCTCTGCACCCGTACAGGTGGGCTTAAAGAGAGCAGAATGAAATAACATCTCAAGTGGCAGACTGGAGTTTAAAGGGAAAGTACCCCATTTTCTAACCAAACTGTTTTATATATACTGCACATCAGTTTTATTTCCCCAAACCAGTGATTTTAAGATGTGTGCACTAACTTTTGAATTGTTCTCGACAGGAATGTCCTGGTTTTGCAGACAAACTGTCAGGTGTATTCACACACATTTACAACCTCTCACTATCCCTGTCTGGAATCCCATCTTGCTTCAAGCGTACAACAACTGTTGCTGTTTCTAGTTAACCGGCCTAAAAGACTGCTGCCATGCTGCACTCACAATACCCATAAAGTGCTTAGAAAGACTGGTCAATACACACATCAAAACCGTCATTCCAGACACCAGAGAAGATTGATGTTGAGGTGGAGTGGTTGAGAACATCGGGGTCTAACATGATCCACACACACATAACATTGTGAAGCAGAACCAGCAGTGCTTCTTCCCATTCAGGAGTCTGAGAAGCTTAGGCATAAGATGCCTTACAGACATAGACAATGGGCCCTATCTTGCACCCGGCGCAACGCAGCGCAAAGCCCGAACGTAAATGTCTTTGCTCGTTTAAGACCGACACTGTTGTCAATTTCCTGTCCAGCTCCTGCGTCGTTTAAATAACAAATGCACCTGCGCCCATCTGGTCTTAAGTCAATAGTATGTCATTGTTAGTTTACCAGCAAATTACTCAAATACTCCTAGGCTTACATGATGCTTGTTTCACACACACGCACACGGAAGCGCAGCAGCACACAGACATGCAAAAGATTAAAATAAAAATATTAAGGTGCAAATACGCCATCATAATAGCAATGCGCCAAGTTACAAACACTTCTGGCTATTAAAGGGAACGGGAGATGACACTCGCATTGGTTTATTACATGTTACACCAAAAACACACCGAAAACACACCTATGAATTAAAGAAGACACTTAGTTCAACCCGTCAAACTAGCAAAAGTGGATTTAGACAAGCCCAAAGTGCACGTGCACCATGCGATTCACGCCGTGCGCTCAGATCGTTAAAATAGGGCCCGTTAAGTTCTGCTGCTGTACCGTTGACAGTATCCTGACTAGCTGCATCACTGCCTAATATAGCAACACCACCGAGTAGCTGCATCACTGCCTAGTATAGCAACACCACCGAGTAGCTGCATCACTGCCTAGTATAGCAACACCACCGAGTAGCTGCATCACTGCCTAGTATAGCAACACCACCGAGTAGCTGCATCACTGCCTAGTATAGCAACACCACCGAGTAGCTGCATCACTGCCTAGTATAGCAACACCACCAAGTAGCTGTATCACTGCCTAGTATAACAACACCACCGAGTAGCTGCATCACTGCCTAGTATAGCAACACCACCGAGTAGCTGCAT